>APFE030526855.1:0-36915 GCA_000404065.3 Pinus taeda
ATCATAAAGCATATATGATACATTCTAATTTATTACATTATGATAAAATTGTGAATTGTCAATGCATAAACTATAAGTATTTAAATTTACATCACATTTACTCATGAATAATCACATAATGAAAATAGAAATATCCAAAATCAACCACGAGAAATTTCTAATTTCTTGTCTCGTGTTGGATTGGGAGTCTCCTCCTACATAGTCGAACGACCTTAGTGCTCTTGATTAAATACAAGTTTCATACCCTAGTACTCTACATTCTCTTGATTATTGGGAGTCTCCCCTGCATAGAGGGCTTGGTTCTCTTGATTAAATACAAGCTCCATACCCTAGTACATGATAAAATCCAATGGAAACATTGCAATCCCCCCAATCCTAAAATCCTGAAAAACAGATAAGTCTGCTGGATTTTGAATGAGATCTAAAATTCTACTTTCTCCATATGAAATCCAATGAGGGCGAAACTACTCTCAAACATCCTGAGTCATTTCATGGTAATGTTAACAATTTAAGTAAAAGGATGAAAATGAAAAATAAAAGAGAATATCACTTTTACTTTAAGAATTTAACATTACCATGAACTGCATATGCCTCAAACTTCCTGATGAACTGCATATCAACACTAGCGCAAAAGTTCACTTTTATAACTTTAGACAGGCATCTAGAAGCAACTAGAAGTCATTAGGAAAACCTAATAATAAATTAGAAAACAAATAAAAAAAAATTAAAAAAACACAAGTTACAAGTGGAAACGTGCATCGTACGACCGTGAAACGTGTTTCCAGCCGTACTGGCCACGTTTCCGCATCGAGAAACGTGCCAATACGGCCAGAAACGCGTTTCACGGCCATACCACGCGTTTCAGGGTTTCGTTTACATTTCTGTATGGAAACAGCCTCCTACCCTGCATTTCCTACAACTTAGGGTTGTTCCTATCATTGATTATGGTCTTGGGGAGACCATGCCGAAAAACCTCCCTGAAAAACAACTCCGCAATCTGCGAAGCAGAATACCGAGTGCGGATGGCGAAGAAATGGGCGTACTTCATCATTCTGTCCACCACTACATAAATGCAGTCCTGGCCCAGTACCGTGGGAAGTCCTGTAATGAAATCCATCGAAATGCTTTCCCATTTCCCCTCTGAAATGGGAAGCAGTTGTAGCAGCCCAGTTGGATGGGTCAACTCCCCCTTGTTCCTATGGCAGGCCTCACACTCTTGTACATGTCTCAACACATCCCCCTTGAGGCATTTCCACATAAAATGCTCTCGGACCATCCTGTACGTCTTCAAGAATCCTTGGTGCCCAGATAAAGGAGAATCAGGTGTTGCCTGAAGGATTCTTTCCCTCAACTATGAGCCCAGCACCAAAAATATGTGCCCCTTGTATTAGATGAAATCGGCCATCACCGGGTAGCGCTCATCCCCATGAGTGCCCTCCAAGATCTCACATGCCCTCGGATCCGTGGAGTACTGCACTAAAAGCTGCGCTTTCCAATCCTGACATATGCTCGTGAGCGAAAGTGTCAAGGGCCTTCTGGACAAGGCATCTGCCACCACATTATGCTTCCCCTTGACATACTCTATGTCAAAATCGTAGTCATGGATCCTACTGACCCACTTCTGCTGTCTATCATCGAGGCCCTTCTGCCCCAAAAAATGGTGAACATTGTTGTGATCATTCTTCACTCTAAACCTGTTTCCCACCACGTATTGCCGGAATTTGGTCAGTGCATGCATAATGGCCAACATCTCCTTGTCGTAAATAGAATAAAGCCTCTCATGCGAAAGGAGCTTCCAGCTCTGAAAATCAATGGGATGACCACCCTGTGACAGTACTGCGTCCACTCCTTCACCTAATGCATCGCACTCCAAGGTGAACAACTGAGTAAAATCAGGGAGTGCCAGTATTGAGCAACTGCTCATCACCTCCTTGAGGTGCTCAAATGTTGCCTGTGCCCTGTTTGTCCATGCAAAAGCTCCCTTCTTGGTCAAGTCGGTGTGGAGAGCTACCAATTGTGAGAAGCCCTTCACGAACTTCCTGTAGTAAGTGCATATGCCCATAAAACCCCTCAACTCGGTCACATTTCAGGACACTAGCCAATCCCTGATGGCTCTAATCTTCTCCTCATGCATCCTCACGTCATCTTCACCAATGATATGCCCCAAATAGAGCATCTTTGTCAACCCAAACTCACACTTGGACAGCTTCGCGTAGAATTGTTGTCCCTCCAAGATCTTGAGCACCTCCTCCAGATGTTGCAAGTGCTCCGCCCATGTCCTGCTATAGATCAATATGTCATCGAAGAAGACAAGAACATAACGCCTCAGCTACCCATGGAATACATGGTTCATGCAGGACTGGAATGTGGCTAGTGTGTTGGTTAGCCCAAAGGGCATAACCAAAAACTCAAAATGCCCATAATAGCAACGAAAAGTTGTCTTAGGGATATCCTGCTCACGCATGTTGATTTGGGGTAGCATCAGATGTGCTCTAGCCATGAAAATTGGTGGAGAGGCTAAAGCACATGAGATCTCCAAGACCTAGAAATGGTTTGGACAGATTATACCCGGTTTGGGAGATATTAAAATAATTAATATTTTTAATGGAGTTCCTAAGTCTAAACTTAGGAAAAATAAAATATTAATGGGTATTAATATAAAACTGGGTTAGAAGGTTACAAAAGTCATGGATCAAGCCAAATCTAATCTTAGTCGTTGATTAGAGATTTAATTTCGGTCGTTTAAGGACCAACAGGAAAAGTATAAGAGGAGGCTTGAGGGTCAATTGGAGAATACACCAGAGTCATCAGTCATTCATTTTGCTAGAGCGGGGTTGCTAAGCAAAGTTGAATCAATGATCTGTAGCGAGGGGCAATGAGTACTGGACAGAGGGGCAGAGACAGTGCCAAGAGACTAGCGCATAAGCAGAGAGCGAGAGGCAGCAGCCAATTCAGGCCACACAAAGCCCAACAGAGATAGCGCAAAAGCCAGAGGGACTGCGTCATCCATGCAAAGGCTGCAGGAGTGATGCAGAGGGTCCCAGAGGCTACGTAGTACCTCAGAGGGCTGACATAGAGAGGTTTGAGGCTGACACAGAGGCTAGAAGGGCCAGCGCAGAGCTTCAGAGCCACTCGAGAGGGTTTTGTGGGACAGGTTTTTTGAATCCCTGTTTCTGAATAGACAGGTATTGTTGCCATGTATTTTTTCTCTGTCGGTTGAGCCGGTTAGGCACCCAGTTGTACTCAAGGAAACTGTGCATAATAATAAACCCTCAAAATAGTTAAACCGGTTTTCCCGCATTGGTTTTTTCCAGGGACATTTGTCCAAAAATAATGGTGTCACTTGTGTGTTTGTTTTCTTTCAGCTGATGATCTGTAGATGTTGAGACTGTATTATGTTTATTTCGTTATTCATATGTTTTAAATAACTTGTTCGAATTTAACAAGTAGAAGAAATAAACCAGAAGAATACAAATTAAATTTCTAACGAATAGACTTAGAAATTTCAACATGGTATCAGAGCGTGGTTGCAGATCTCAGGAAAGCTAAAGGCATCAGCTAAGCAGAGCATTTGCAGCAGAATCAGCTGTCCCAAGTGACAAAAGTTGATCCTTGCAAAAGCGACAGAAGATGGGTTGACGCAGAGGGATTGCGTCATCAGTCTGGGCCAGAGAGAGGCCAGCACCGAGGCTGAGGAGGGCAGAGAGAGGCTCACGCAGAGCCACGCATAGACCAGGAGGGTTTACGCAGTTGGCTAAGGGAGCTGTTTTGCCAATGCCGGGATTGCGCAAAGCCTAGAGGCTCAGTGCTTCAGTCGTTGGGGCATAGGAAGCTGTTGGCAGTTTGCGAGAGCGAAGCTGGTGGGGTACTATGGGAAGAATAGTACCTAACAGGGCAAAATCAAGGTAGAGGGAGTTGCTACCGAGGTGGATTTCTAGCTAAGGAATCTGGATCAGTATTGCAAGTGCACAAAAGATCGAAGAGGTGCAACTTGACGATTGTCAAGAGGATTTCCAGAAGGGAAATTGGGATTCAGAGGGAGTCTAGAAGAGAACTTCCAGGCGAGAAGTAGAGAGACTCAGCAGGAGTCAAAAGGAGAACTTCCAGAGGGAAGTAGAGAGACTCGAAGGAGTCGCACCGAGAACTTTCAGACGAGAAGTAGAGAGACATAGCAGGAGTCAAACCAAGAACATCCAGGCAGGAAGTAGGGACTCGGAGGAGTCGACAGAGAAGAGCAGAGAGATGGTCGTGAATGGGCTGAGGGATTAGGATAGGTTGGACGAAGCGTCCAACTTTGTGGTTTGGAAGGGCAGGATCCTGTCCATTCTAGACAGACTTCGCATCAAGGGCTTCGCCTTGAGAGTAATGGCTATCCCTGTTGACTTGGTAGCTAATGAAAGGTACGAGGAGACAATGGCCAAGGCAAAATGTATCATCCTTGATGGGGCCAAGGATCATGTGGTCCAACATATTGCCGAGAAGGAGACGGCAAAGGAAATGTGGGATACCTTGAAGACGTTGTACTAGCATACTTCCGTGCAGAGGAAGATGCTACATGAGAATCAGTTGCGGTCATACCAGATGCAGAAGGGAGTGCAGATAGATCTCTCCCTTGGTCGGTTGAAGGAGATCCGGGACCAACTGACTTCAAGGGCTTCGCCTTGAGAGTAATGGCTATCCCTGTTGACCTGGTAGCTAATGAAAGGTACGAGGAGACAATGGCCAAGGCAAAATGCATCATCCTTGATGGGGCCAAGGATCATGTGGTCCAACATATTGCCGAGGAGACGGCAAAGGAAATGTGGGATACCTTGAAGACGTTGTACTAGCATACTTCCGTGCAGAGGAAGATGCTACATGAGAATCAGTTGCGGTCATACCAGATGCAGAAGGGAGTGCAGATAGATCTCTCCCTTGGTCGGTTGAAGGAGATCCGGGACCAACTGACTTCAAGGGCTTCGCCTTGAGAGTAATGGCTATCCCTGTTGACCTGGTAGCTAATGAAAGGTACGAGGAGACAATGGCCAAGGCAAAATGCATCATCCTTGATGGGGCCAAGGATCATGTGGTCCAACATATTGCCGAGGAGACGGCAAAGGAAATGTGGGATACCTTGAAGACGTTGTACTAGCATACTTCCGTGCAGAGGAAGATGCTACATGAGAATCAGTTGTGATCATACCAGATGCAGAAGGGAGTGCAGATAGATCTCTCCCTCGGTCGGTTGAAGGAGATCCGGGACCAACTGACTTCCATAGGGGCCATGTCGGATCAAAAGTTGACGGTAAGAACCGCACTAAATGCAGTCTCCGAAGAGTGGGAGACATTTTTCCAGAGCATACTGGGCAGGGCGAATCTTCTAGATTGGGAAGAATTGTGGGCGACTCTTCGTCAAGAAGAGATCAGACGACTGACCAAGACGAGAAGTAGCAGCAAAGGAGTCTGGATCAAGAAGAAAGAGGAAGAGGATGCAGCTTTGGCATCTGCGGGAAAGCAAGAGAAGAGGAAGAAGAAGGACCTCTCCAAGGTCAAGTGCTTCCACTATGGAGAACTGGGTCATTATGCGAACCAGTGTCCGAGGAAGAAGAACAAAGGAGAGGCATTTGACTCTCAGGCAGCGCCAGCGAAGGCAAAGAAAGAAGTCGAGGAGGATGACGATTGTGCCATGAGTGCTCATGTGCCACTAGAGAAGAAGTGGGGAGACATCGAGCTATAGTCAGTAGACTACAGGCGATGAAGGGCAGGATCCTTGAGGTACCCAATCTCTTGGATTATACCTTGCTACGGGAGCCCCAAAGAGGAGTAGCAGGACTGGCGGATGTAAGTAGGGACGAATGCGGATGAAGCAGCAAAGAGTGCTACAGTGCAGGAGTCCCCGGGCAGCGCAAGGCTAGCAAGCTACAAAAGTGTGAGAGGCACGGGAGTGTTGCAACGGTGCAGGATGGCACAGAGAAGTGTGCAATGGTGCGAGATGTAGGGAGTTGTTGCAGCAACGCAAAGGTCAGTAGAGGGAGCACTTGTTCACGGCAGAGAGAGCTTCAGCATTGAGAGTGTGTCTAGCCTGACAAGGATGTCAAAAGTTGGGTGGATTAGTTACTTACTTCTCAGTAACTGAGTTGTAGTGCAGTAGCATGATGCAACATGATGAGTGGGGATGCAGTGTTGGGAGGATGGACCAACAGCAGCAAGGATGTAGAGGGAGTTGGCATACGGATGTAGCAGTGGCAGTGGCAGGGCCATGGGCAGCAGTGCAAAGGATGTTGGGTGGGGAGGCCTAGCATCAGCACAGTGACCGGTGCCGGATAATCAGGGTAATGCTCAGTGTGGAGTATTACTAAAGCACAGTCCTCGCTAAGAGGGAGTGTTGATTTGGGGTAGCACCAGATGTGCTCTAGCCATGAAAAGTGGTGGAGAGGCTAAAGCACACGAGATCTCCAAGACCTAGAAATGGTTTGGACAGATTATACTCGGTTTGGGAGATAGTAAAATAGCTAATATTTTTAATGGAGTTCCTAAGTCTAAACTTAGGAAAAATAAAATATTAATGGGTATTAATATAAAACTGGGTTAGAAGGTTGCAAAAGTCATGGATCAAGCCAAATCTAATTTTAGCAGTTGATTAGAGATTTAATCTCGGCCGTTGAAGGACCAACAGGAAAAGTATAAGAGGAGGATTTTGGGTCAATTGGAGAACACACCAGAGTGATCAATCATTCACTTTGCTAGACCGGGGTTGTTAAGCAAAGTTGAATCAATGATCAGCAGTAAGGGGAAGTGAGTACTGGGCAAAGAGGCAGAGACAGTGCCAAGAGACCAGCGCAGAAGCAGAGAACGAAAGGCAGCAGGCAATTCAAGCCATGTAGAGCCTAGCAGAGACAACGCAGAAGCCAGAGGGACTATGTCATCCATGCAGAGGCTACAAGAGTAACGTAGAGGATCCCAGAGGCTACACAGTGACTCATAGGGCTGACGCAGAGAGGTATGAGGCTGACGCAAGGAAGCAGGAGGGGGAAGCAGAGGCCAGAAGGGCCAACGCAGAGCTTCAGAGACGCTGGAGAGGGTTTCGTGGGACAGGTTTTCTAAATACCTATTTCCGAATAGAGAGGTATTGCTGCCGTGTATTTTTTCTCTGTCGGATGAGCCGGTTAGGCACCCAGTTGTACTCAAGGAAATACTGCATAATAATAAACCCTCAGAATAACTGCACCGATTTTTCCCGCATCGGTTTTTTCCGGGGATGTTTGTCCAAAAATAACATCGTCACTTGTGTGTTTGTTTTCTTTCAGTTGATGATCTATAGATGTTGAGACTGTATTGTGTTTATTTTGTTATTTATATGTTTTAAATAACTTGTTCGAATTTAACAAGTAGAAGAAACAAACCAGAAGAATACAGACTAAATTTCTAACGGATAGACTTAGAAATTTCAACAACGCACCCTGATCTGGCGATACCTCGAACGCAGGTCTATCTTAGAGAAGTACTTGGCTCCTCTAAGCTTATCCATCAACACTCATAATCCGAGGAATGGGGTATCGATTCTTCAGAGTCTTCTTATTGAGGGCCCATAATCAATGCACATCCTCAACGTGCCATCTTTCTTCTTCACCAAGACAATTGATGAAGCGAAAGGGCTAAAACTGTGCCTGATATGCCCCAATGCCAACAATTCCTTAATGGCCCCCTCGATCTCATCCGATAGGCCTTGGGATGTCTGTAAGGGGTTGTAATGACCGCTTGCACCCCTAGCTCTAGCTCAATGGTGTGCTCAAACCCTCTGTCAAGTGGTCATCCTAGTGGGTTGTCTCCAAACACTATTGGGTACCTGTCCAAAATAGCCTGAATATCCGAGTGAGGTGGCTTGGGCTGACCCCCAATCTTAGAAATCCTCAACTCCACTGCCCACTCAAAGTCCCCACGTCTCAAATCGGCATCCATCTGATGTGTCGAAACTGTCTGTGGGGGCTACGAGTGCATGCCCCTCAAGACCACCTGCTTCCCATCTGGCCCCACGAACTCCATCTCCAGCTTCCGCCAATCAGTAATCACTTGCCCTAGAGAGTAGAGCCATTGGACACCCATCACCACATTGGTGTCTGGTACATTCACCACAAAGAAATGATCAGTCACTAAGTAGTTCCCCATGGTCATTGTCAAAGTGGGGACATATCGGGTAGGTACATTGCATGGTCTTATCCCCTGGCACAAGAACTGAAAACCCCTCAAACTCCTCTGTAGTGATGCCTCGCCTCTCAACCATCTGCGCATCAATGAAGTTGTGGGTGTTCCCACTATCTACCAAAACTGAGACATGTTGCCCCTGCACTATTCCTCGGATCCTCAGTGTCAAAAATTTGGGCACCCCACGCAATGAAACAAGTACTCCCCTAGCTGGTGCAAAAGGTGCTCCCCCAAGTGGTGGTGGTGGAGATGGTTCCCTCGTTGCATGCATGTCACGGTCACCCCCATCAACCTCCAACTCCAAATCATCCTCCTGGTCACTATCAGAGAAGACCTTAATGTAATGGGCCTTGCCAATCGTGCATCTATGACCTGGTGCCCAAGGTTCCTGACAAGTGAAACAGTTTCCTTCGTCTAAGGTCTCTCCTAGTCTCCTCATCCAACTGCCCATGCCCCTGGTTAGCTCTCGGTGTTGGAGCCCTAGTGTCACGGCCCCAAGGACAGAAAGGACCTCGTGGTGGGATCGGTGCCCTAGCCTTTGGGAATGCATCCTACAAATCCCGGGTACAAGTCAAGGCCTCCAACAGTGTGACTGATCTGTGAGATCTCACCAGCTTGCGTAAAGGTTCAAGCGACCCCTCAACAAAAGTGTAAACCCTCCTAGCCTCTGACAAATTTGGCACCATCAGGAATACCCTCAAAAACTCTGATATGTACTGCTCAGGGTTGTCGGTCTCCTTGAGTTGCCTGAGCTCTCTAAAGTGGGCCTCTGGGTCCTTCCGGTCAAAACGTTTTATCATCCTCCATGTGAAATCCTCATAAGAGGTTATGCTTGGATGCCCAAGCTTAGTCAGCCCATGAAACCACCAAGCGTGGGCTTCACCCTCCAAGTGTAAAGTAGTCATCTTGATAGCCTCTACCTCTGTCATTCGGCTAAGTTGGAAATATGTGTCCAATTTCTCCACCCATCGAATGTGGGAAGGTACATCCTTCCGATGGTGCGTTGTAGCTCTGTCCTCTGCGTGTTGGAACCCCCTGTGCCCTTGCCCCTCTCGTTCTGCTTGAGCTGGCAGAAATCTCTAAAGGAGAGGGCAACTTGAAAATCATCTCCGATAGACTGCCATTCCTAGAAATAGTCTCCCATGGGCATCTCATCGTACCCACCCTGCTCACTAGGTACTAAGGGTAAAAACGCGAGCAGAGTAGTCTTGGTTGGCCCACTGAAAGCTTGTGGGTGAGTGACTAGTGAATGGTGGTCATACTAGTGGGAAGCCTCTGAAGTTTCTCCAATTAGAAATTCCCAATTCAAGCTCTTCTCCAGATTTTGTTGCTTGAGTTCATCCAACATCTCCTTCTTCCCTCTGGCCAAATCATTTAGGGCCTTTAGGAGGCTGTCAAATGTTGCCTCCTCTTTATTCCTTGGCTCCCCCATATTTACCTCCTCCACTCTCTATTCTAGCACCTTTGTATCAAGGGTAATTTCCAAATCTCTTTCCCTACTCCAGTATCTCTGCCTTCAGTAAGTCACGTTTTGCCTATCCTCCAAGGTCATAGAAAAATCCCACGGCTGATCCAAGATCTGGGCTCTGATACCACTATAATATTTCTACTTAGGAAATACAGTGATAAACAAAGAAAAGATGAACATGCATACAAAAATTCAGAGACATAAGTAAGCACCCTGAAAATTTACAAAGATAGCACCCAGTTGAGCCATTTTATTAAATGTAGTAGTAGTACAATGGGGGTATGTTAGGAGTGCACCTGGGCTTGCCAAAAAGCAAAGCTAGACAAGCCCCAAGTGGAAGAATAAAACACCCGAGTGCTGGAATGGACTGCTACTACTATGCTATGCACTGTGAAAATCTAGAAATTCCAAATCCTACTGCAACAAATGATAATATTTTTTCTATTTGTTAATTTACTGAAACAAATTATTTGCAGTTGTCTACGGAAAATATCGAAATACATACATTGCAGTCTTCACAAATTAATTACTGCGGAAAATAAATGTAAGGAAAATACTAGCACAACAATAACACATTAACACAGATGTTTTTGGACAATTGTCCCCAAAAAAACATAATGTGGGAAAATCAGTGCAGCAGATGAGGGTTTCTTTTATTATTCTTCAGGAAAATCTCATGTATAATCACGGATAGCAGAATAGAAGAAGAATCATTGAGAGAAATTTTACAAACAAAATTCTCCACTCCATAGTGAAGTTTTGACACCTTAGAGGACCTGCTGTCCTCACGCTAGCCACACTGCATCACCCTCTGTGCTATCCCTGCATCACTACCTCTACATGGGTGATCTGCGTCCCTCTTCTACGCTGCCTCTTCCTGTTGTTTCCTGCACTCTCGACTATTGTTAATGCCCTCTCTCTCTCACCTGCAACCCACCCTCTGATTCGATTTCCTCTTGCTGAACTTCAGCCAGTGAGAAAATCGATCTACTTGGGAAATTGAGTATCTGCATGGTATGTTTTCCAAATGCCCATCAAAGTCCTTATAATCTTCTCGTTGAATAATCAACGACCCAGATTAAATTCTAATCAATGGATCATATCATATTGACTCGATCTCTGTCTTTTTCTAGAAGATTCACACCCAGTTTTATTAATACCCTTCAATTATTTTAATTTCCTAATTTTAGACTTAGGCATCCATTAAAAATAATTAATTATTTTAATAAAACTATCTCCGAGTGAAATTTCCCAAAACAATTTCTAGGTATTGTGGAATACATGTGTCCTAGCCTCCCTGCAAATTTTGAGGCTTAGAGCACATCTGATGCTACCAGAAATCAACATGTACTACCCTGGAAATTATGCTTAGTTTGCTGGAAAGAACCTGTTGAATGACCTAGCTCCGGTGCTCAAAAAATTCTAGGACATTAGTCCCGGACTCCTCTCAAATTACCCACCAAAACCCAAAAAGGGTTTGGCCAACTTCCAACCCCCGAAATTGACCCCAATTTCAGCGTGCTCCTCCATTAACTGGGAATTTCGGCCCAACTGATAAGACACTTCTCCAGCCCTCCAAAAACACTGCAAAATGCTAGGGAATTACTCCTCCAATAATCTCCCCAAATCCCCAGCTCACATCAGCCCCAAGTGGTCACTCCCTTAGCTCCCACATGTGCCAAGAAATTCCTCTTGCATAGGCCCACGTAGTCACCCAGATGGCCACTCAACTACAGCAAAAAATCCTCTTGGATTAGGCTGACATTTTCCCCAAAATCTCCAGCAAAGGGAAGTGTAAGGCTCCCTTGGAAACTTCAACAATATCTCTTCTCTTTGTTGGCCACTCCAAGCAAATCGTGCTCCTCTTCTATGCCCATGAAACTGCAAGAAAACTCCCACGAAGGGCCTGAAGAAGGGGCTGAACAAACTCACAAGTAAATCGACCTCCATCCTTGGGTTGGCACTCGAATTCCACCAAAGCAAGGGTTGAGAAACAGGCTTGAGAATCTCGGGTGCAGGCTTGGCTAAGCAGCTCAAGCGCGCTAAGTGCAAATAATTGTCAAAGTGTCAAAAGCCCCTTAGCTGCCATCCTCCTCCTATTTATAATTTTCTCCTTGCCTCCTCATGTGGGTCCCTCCATCTAGAATTTTGACCTCCTTCCTTTAGCAATTCGAGTTTCTCTCCAAGGGGGTGGATATTTCATGAGGAGTGGCCCCCACGTTCCACTAGCCAAATGATTTCAGCCTCCTCTTCTCCTAAGATTTATTTCGAAAAAAACCTTGTTCCCTATTAAGCCTGCCACCTACACCTACTTACAAGTCAGTGAGAAAAGCCTTCAACCCTAGAAGGTGTGGTTGGTGGCAGGGAACTCAGAGAAGGGGTTGTCACACTAATCTCGACTCTCGTTGTTCGAGCTATCTCCTAGGTTAGCTAAGGGGGGTGGTCCCTAATGAAAAGTTAATTTAAAAAGGATGTGAGTTTCTAGGAGAATTGTTAGAGTTAAATAGATTATCTCTTTAAGATTTATAAGCAAAAAATTGATATGAGCAATAACCATCATAAGATAAGCATGAAATACATAAACAACCAGTGCCTTCTAAGTATTTGCTCTTTAAGAAATGAAATTGTATTTTGCTTAAAATGAAGTGAAATTCTTTCAAATGGAAAGACAAAATAACCCTAAAAAGTGGAACACTAAATTGTTAGCACGAGATATTATAAATGCTTTCAAGATGAATAAGTCTACAAATCAAACCATGGAAACTATCTTGCTTAAAAGGATACAAAAATAACTTGAATGTTAGACCAAGATGACAACAAAGTATGTTACAAAAATAATCTACAAGAGGCTAGGCCAAAGAGTATGAGCAAGCTCTCTTCTTTGACTAGCCATGACTTAGTTTTTGGAAGAATCACTGCACCTCTATGGAATCCATAATTTCCACCCTGGGGATCCTAGTTACAAGTTTGGAACGTTTACCAACACCTGCGGGTTTTGGTGTAACAGAAAACCTCTTCATGGTATCAGAGCCTGGACCCAGGTTCGATTCCCCCAAGTTGCGTTTGAGGGGGGGTGTTGGAAGAATCACCACACTTCTATGGAATCCGTAATTTACACCTTGGGGATCCTAGTTACTGGTTTGGAACGTTTACCAACACCTACGAGTTTTGGTGTAATGGAAAACCTCTTCATTAGCTCTTTGAAATAGCCAGATATTGATAAATGAAGTACAATACATAAAAAAATAATTTTTTCCAAGTTTGATATTTTGATTCAAGAAATAAAACCTTTAAGAAACTTGAAAGAATACCTACAAGACACAATTTAGATATAGATGAGACTTTGGAATTAAAAACAAGTGGGTTCTCCTTGAATATTTTTCAAGAATGGCTTGATTCCTCCGAGAATTTCCCCTCACGCTTGAAAAGCTTGACCAAATAATGATTCATCTACAAAACTTCACCACAAATCATTAAATCGACATGAAATTAAAAAAGTGCAGTGGAAAGAATTCCTAGAGATACATCTATTATCCACTAGAAGATTTCTTTTCCTAAAGAAAATAATTAATTCTTATGCTAATATGAGATAGCTGCATACTAACATAACTTGAAACAAGCATGAAAGAAATAATGACATGACATGAGGAAATAAATAGAAGCATTACAACAAGTCAAGAATTTACCACACATGCAAGGAGAAGAACACCATCACGCTTTACCCCAAAGACTGTTGTATTATATTGCAAGTAGTGAATACAATCCCGCAGAGTCTCCTCAAGCACAATAGCTCGTATTACATGATACAATGTGAGAGCCCATGGCTCTATTATATAGAGAGTTGGGAGCAAATCCCAATGAAGAATGACAATGACAAATGGCATCGGAGCCAATCACAATGAAGAAGTGATTAAACAAGTGGCATGAGGTTACAATCCCAAAAAGAAATTCGAATTTGTTGAATGGAGCTCCAATGCCAAGTGTAAAAATCAAATTCTGGCAAATGGACATCATTTTCCTTTTCCCTTATGTGCCAAATTCGAATTTTATGATAGAATGACAAGTGTATACGGGTGGTAACCCATGTGGGGACAATTTCCCCACCAAATATTCTCTCAAATCCTCCCAATTGTGCATTAACTTCACAAATTCGAATTTCCATGTAAGCATATTTTTCCTTTAATGCTAGAAATTTGATTTTATTTGAGCACATGTCTTTTCCTTAATTTTAGGAGTCCACATCACCTTGGGACTTCACTATAACTCCCCCATAATTTTCCACCTCATTTCCACAACATTTAGCATGTGTGGATATTTATTTTTCTCTATTTATTTAATTTTTGGCTTAATTAATTGCTAGATTGTTGATTTCAGGTAGCATCGGATGTGCTCTAGCCATGAAAATTGGTGGAGAGGTTAAAGCACATGAGATCTCCAATACCCAGAAATGGTTTGGGCAGATTCTAAACAGTTTGGAAGATATTAAAATAATTAATATTTTTAATGAAGTCCCTAAGTCTAAACTTAGGGAAAATAAAATATTAATGTGAGTTAGTATAAAACTGTGTTAGAAGGGTCCAAAAGTCATGCATCAAGCCAGAGTTAATCTTAGCCATAGATTAGGGACTTAATCTCAACCGTTGAATTGTCAACGAGAAAAGTATAAAAGGAGGCTTGAGGCTCACCTGGAGAATATATTTTTCGGGGCAGGGTTTGCTGAGGAAGTCGAAAGAGTGATCAGAGTTGCAGTTAAGGGGCAGTGAATACAGAAACAGAGAGGCAGAGATAGCACTAGGAGAATCAGCATAGAAGTCGGGAGAGAGGGACGCAGAGCTAGCCAGAGGTCCACGCAGAGGCAGCCAGCAGCTGCACAGTGCCTCAGAGAGCCAGCGTGGGTGACATAGAGGCCCTATGGGCTGACGCAGTGCCTCCATAGGCTGACGCAGGGCAAGCTAGGGTGACACTGGTCCAGAAAGGGCTGAGGCAGTCCCTAGAGGCTGACGCTAGGGTTTTCATGGGGCAGATTGGAATTGGGAGTTGTCGGAGTGTTTATCCGAGGTTTCAACTAGAATATTTGCTTCCGAGTAGAGAGGTACTACTGCTGAGATTATTCCCTATTGGGTGAGCCAGTTTTGGCACCCAGATTATATTCAGAAACTGCATAATAATAAAACCCTCAGATAGCTGCACCAGTTTTCCGCATTGGTTTTTTCCAGGGACATTGGTCCAAAAACAACGGTGTCACTTGTATGCTTGTTTTGTTTCCTTCAGTTGATGATTTGTAATGTGTTGAGCATGTACTTGTATTTATTTTCAGTATTTACATGGTAAATAACTTGTTAATTAATCAGGATAAGTAGGAAGAAATAAATCAGAAAGTACATGAAGGGTTTCTAACGAGTTAGACTTAGAAATTCCAACATGGTATCAAAGGGTGGTTGTAGATCACAAGAGAACTGAGGACATCAGCCGAGCAGAGCAACAGCAGCAGAAAACAGTTGTCTTGAGTGACAGAAGTCGTTCCTAGGAGAGAAGCAACAAGGAAGAGATGACGCAGTGCCTGTGTCATCAAGTTTGAGCCAGGAAGAGGATCAGCACAATGGCAGCAGGGAGCAGACTCGACCTACGCAGTGCCCGATCATTTTTCTTAGTTAGGAAGGATTGACACCCGTGGCCAGGAGGTGCGGATTTTGCTGGCGCCGGTATTGCGCAGAGCCTAGAAGCTCTAACATTCAGTTTGTTGGGGTTTAGGAGGTTGTGGGAAAGTTGCAGAGTGAAGCTGGTGGGGAACTGTAGTCAGAACAGTACTTAACAGGGCAAGACCAAGGAGAAGGGAGTTGCTACTGAGGATTTCTAGCCAAGAAATCCGGATCAGTGGTGCAGCTGCACTAAGGATCGAAGTGGGGGCATCTCCACATTGGCAGAGGTGTTTCTAGGAGGGAAATCGAGGCTCAAAGGGAGTCACACCGAGAACTTCCACAAAGGAAGTAGAAGAGCAGCGAGATGGCAGTGAATGGGGTAAGAGACCAGGACGGACTGGACAGAGCCTCAAACTCCGTAGTCTGGAAGGCCAGAATCTTATCCGTTCTAGACAGGAACCATCTTAAGCAATTCTCCTTGAGGACAATAGCGGTGCCAGTTGACCCGACTGATAACAATAAGTATGAGGATGCAATGGCGAGGGCCAAGAGCATCATCCTTGACGGGGTCAAGGACCAAGTAGTACCACACATTCCCGAGAAGAATACGACAAATGAGATGTGGGAGGCTCTAAAGAAGTTGTATCAGCATACTTTCATGCAGAGGAAGATGCTACTAGAAAATCAGTTGTGGTCATACCCGATGTAGAAGGGAGAACAAATCGACACCTTCCTCAGTCAATTGAAGGAGATCCGGGATCAACTAACTTCCATAGGGGCCACGTCGGATCAAGAATTGATGGTGAGAACAACCCTGAACGCAGTCTCAGAAGATTGGGAGGTGTTTGTCCAGAGCATATTGGGCAGGGCGACCCTTCCAGATTGGGAGGAAATGTGGGCAGCTCTTCGCCAAGAAGAGATTAGAAGGCTAAGCAAGGCGGGAAGCAGCGGCAAGGGGATTAGAGTCAATAAGGAGGAAGAGGAGGATGTTGCCCGAACATCTAAGGGAAAGTAGGAGAAACGAAAGAAGAAGGACCTCTCCAAGGTCAAATGCTTCATCTATGGGGAACTGGGTCACTATGCGAGCCAATGTCCGAGGAAGAAGAGCAAAGGAGAGGCTTCCGAGACCAAGGCTGCGCCAACAAGGGAGGAGAAGGAAGTGGAGATAGATGATGATTGCGCCATGAGTGCTCACACACCAGCTGAGCGGAAGTGGGGAGACATCGAGCCGTAGTCAAACGGACTATAAGCGATGTGGCGCAGGATCCTCGAGGAACCCAACCTCTTTGATTATACCTTGCTACGAGAGCCCCAAAGAGGAGTAGCAAGGCTGGCGGATGTCGATAGAGACAGATGCAATTGAAGCGAGAGAAGGAGCTACAGTGCAGAAGTCCCAAGACAGCATGAGGCAGCAGTATGAGATGCACAGATTTGTTGCAGCAACGCAGAGGTCAGAGAGGGAGCACTTGTCAGTGAGAGAGGGAGCTTCAGCATCGGGAGTGTTTCTAGCCTGATGGAGATGTCAGAGTTGGAAGATCAGTTACTTACTTCTCAGTAACTGAGTTGCAGTGTAGCAGTTAGCAGTGGCAGTGCTATGGGCAGCATGATGAGACAGGTTGCCTTACGGATGTAGCAGTGGCAATGGTAGGGCCATGGGTAGCAATACATGATGCAGCAGTGCAAAGGATGTTGGGCAGCAGGCCTAGCATTAGCACAGGGACCGATGCCGGATGATCAAGGTGATGCTCAGTGAGGAGTATTACTAGAGAACAATCCTCACTAAGAGGGAGTGTTGATTTGGGGTGGCATCGGATGTGCTATAGCCACAAAAATTGGTGGAGAGGCTAAAGCACATGAGATCTCCAATACCCAGAAATGGTTTGGACAGATTTTAAATAGTTTGGGAGATATTAAAATAATTAATATTTTTAATGAAGTCCCTAAGTCTAAACTTAGGGAAAATAAAATATAATTTGAATTAATATAACACTATGTTAGAAGGGTCCAAAAGTCATGGATCAAGCCAAAGTTAATCTTAGCCGTTGATTAGGGACTTAATCTCGTCCATTGGATTGTCAACGAGAAAAGTATAAAAGGAGGCTTGAGGCTCACTTGGAGAATACATCAAGTTGATCAAGATTTCGATTTTCTGGGGCAGGGTTTGTTGAGGAAGTCGAAAGAGTGATCAAAGTTGCAGTTGAGGGGTAGTGAATACAGAAACAGAGAGGCAGAGATAGCACCAGGAGGATCAGTGCAAAAGCTGGGAGAGAGGGACACAGAGCCAGCCAAAGGTCCACGTAGAGGCAGCCACGGTTCACGCAGAGGCAGCCAGGAGTTGCACAGTGCCACAGAGAGCCAATGTGGGTGACGCAGAGGCTCTAAGGGCTGACGCAGTGCCTCCAGAGGCTGACACAGGGCAAGCCAGGTTGACGCAGGGCAAGCCAGGGTGACGTTGGGCAGACGCTGGGCCAAAAAGGGCTGACGCAGTCCCTAGAGGCTGACGCTAGGGTTTTTATAGGGCAGATTGGGGCTAGGAGCTGTCGGAGTGTTTATCCAGGGTTTCAGTCGGAATATCTGCTTCCGAGTAGAGAGGTACTACTACCGAGATTATTCTCTATTGGGTGAGTCGATTTTGGCACCCAGATTGTATTCAGAAACTGCATAATAATAAAACCCTCAGATAGTTGCACCGGTTTTCCTGCATTGGGTTTTTCCGGGGACATTGATCCAAAAACAACAGTGTCACTTGTGTGCTTGTTTTGTTTCCTTTAGTTGATGATATGTAATGTGTTGAGCATGCACTTGTATTTATTTTCAGTATTTATATGATAAATAACTTGTTAATTAATCAGAACAAGTAGGCAGAAATAAATCAGAACGTACATGAAGGGTTTCTAACAGGTTAGACTTAGAAATTCCAACACAGATTTCCCACTAAACTTAGAAAAAGTGGGTTTTGAGAGTTCAAAACACATTTTTAACCCATCAAAGTGTGTCATAGTAGAAAGTTGAGGGTGAGGGTGTAAATTTCATTACTCATACCCCATACAACTTCTCTAGACATCACTTATTACATTACAAGTACAATTTTATTAGCAATTTTTGTAGTGCGAAAAATCTAAAAAATTAAAAAATGACTACCTAGACCTAACCAAATTCCACAAAATTTTTTGTGTGATCTAGTATGGTAATATACATCGACTCTAGACATTTAGATGTGTTAGGGGTTCAACCTTCAAACCATCACCCCGGCTTTGGGGTAAAAAGTGAGTGAAAAAACCCAGAAAATTATCTGCCTCTAAAAAAGAAAGGATAATTAACCAGATAAAAAAAAACACTCCAAGGTGTACTCATTTGCTGATCGAGTCCCAACATCCTAGGGTTGTTACATACTCAAAACTCATCATTACTAGTATCACTTATTACAATTCCCCGCAGGGTGTGGAATCTGGGTACAAGAAAGATGATAAGAAAATAGAAGTAGAGTGAAAAAACTCTGTTGACTGATGATATATGATGGTACAAGTGTCTTCTGGATCATCCTTGGGCATGGAGTTTTCATATAATCATTAGGTGTCACTAGAGTGGTCAACAGTCCCCAACATAGTCAAAAATGCAAAATTGTGAATCATTCCTTAGCAAAATTATTTTAGGAAGGAACATTACATACTTTCACACTGCTGGTTATAATCCTAAAAAATCAAACTCACTTGCAACATCATAAAATTCTTTGAGCATTAATTTTACACTTTTGGGGGATTCATTCCATTTCTTCGAGCAATTGATTAGCAATTTTCATTTTCAACACTCAAGTAAGGAATCAAGCCACTTAATAATGACATTTAAAACTCTGCCAACACTTTTATGTAGTTGATTTTTCATGGTATACGCATTGCTGATAATAATGCAGGTCATTTCTTCAAGGAACTTGATTTGTACTTGCAACATCTCATGTGTCCAAGATTCATTGATGCCAATGCTATCTCTAAGCACCTTTTAATAATCCTGGAATATATCATCAGTGAAATTCTGCATTCTAAAACTAATTTACAGTTCTCAGATACTCCCTTATTTCATGCTCTTAAGTTATTTCAACAACCTTTTCACAGTTACCTGGTTTGATCTCTAAATCTTACATTCCTGGGAGCAATATTGTGGCATCTAATACTCATTTGCAAGTGCACATAATGGTTCAACATACACACATGAACTAAAAACACATGAAAGAATTTTTTCATTTGTGTGTATCACAGATTGCCACTGATGGTTTAATTGCTACATGGGCATATCATTCTCCTTGGTGTAAATGCAACTCTATGGTGTGTTGTAAGGTTGAAATATCTCTCTAAGCAAGTCACACTTTGAACATTCATTTTTTAATATCATAAGACAATTTTGCATACTTCAAAACACTTAATATCATTTATTGCAAATCAACTTGTTTGGTGAAGTCATCAATCTAAGCTAGTGTTTCACTGCAACAATATAACGAATTAGCTAGGCTGAATGTTGGGACAGCCCCCTAGGCTAGGAACATTTTCTCATTAGTCTGAAGTGAAAGGCAAGGCCACTAAGGTGACAGTGGATGGCTTGCCTAGTAGTTGCCTCTAGGCTCTCCTGTTGAAGTTAGAACTTTTCGTTTAGAGAGACTTTGAGCGGTAAAATTTACAAATAAATCAAAGATATAAATTCTATAGCATTTAAAAAAAATTAACTTGCCTTTTAATTTTTTTGCACTTACATCTCATATTTTTTTCTTTGTTACAAGAACGTTTTCTCTCCCACAAAAAGGACCTTCCTCACAAAATTTCTTATGCACATCCAAACTCCTTGGTGACTAACTTTGATCTCCTTCAGTCTCCACCTTCAGTCTTTCAAACAAATTGTCTTTGATGTCACAACCTCCGGACCTTTTTATCTGATACCATGTTGATTTATGTGGGTGCACATACAATAACATCGACACATACATATGGCGAGAAAAATAAATATCTCAATATACTAGTACTGCAGCAAATACATCATCAGAGTTAGGGAAAAAAACAAATTTAGAGAAAGATAGCCAAAACACAATGAACACTAAGAATATATGGCATTCTGACTATGGCATTCAGTCTGATATGATAGCTCTTCTGGCCTCGGTTGGAAGAGGGAGCATTAAATTGTATATTGTCTTTTTGTAATGTTAATAATATAAGACTCAGATTTCTTGAAAAGGAAAAGTGAAAATGATTTCAGGAAAGACTTTCACATCGCCACCATTCATAGATTGGACACAATCTACTAAAAGAGCTAGATTATTGAACAAATACTATTTTACTATTTAAACTGAATTCACTATAAATGGACAATAGCTCAAAGCTGGCATTGACATTTTCCTAAATCGCCCAAGTATAATGGAGCTTTGCAAGTAACTACCTGAATCAGATGTACTCGCATCAGAGAAAAGAACAAGAACAAGACCAGCAATACAAATAACTCCACCAGCAAACTGCCAAAGGGTATATTTTGTCTTGATAAAGAAAAAAGTGAGAATCATAACCCATGGGATGGTCCAGCAGTCCAACAATGTTACACTAGTAATTGATGTGTACTGATATGCCTTCACAACTGCCATACACAATTATACAAAAAGATAAATATTCTTTAAAGCACATAATAAGTTGAGATCAATTCGTCAACACAATATTATGAAGTACAAATTTCAGTGGGAAGGAAAGTTCCTTTCCAAGGTTTTCCAATTTTCTTGTAGCTTCTTAGAGATAGGAATAACGAACTAAGGAATTTAGATTCCATTAGAAAACATAACAATTGAAACATATCTTGTCAATCCACCTGTGAATCAAATATCTCAAAATAATATGACTATCCTTCTTAAAAAACAATATGTAATTGCAATGACCTGGAACCAGGAACTAATGTACAAATGAAATTGGGAAAATTTATTATGTTCAAAGAAAATATTGAAACAGTGTCAAGAAACAAAATGTGCACATCATACAAATAATATGACAAGTATCTTTGACACGACTTAGAGACAAAAGATATTTCTGTCAGCCTTATGCAACATATACCTTGCTTGAGACTAGCCCATCCCAGCCAACTTGCACATACTGAAAAAGATGGCATCTTTTATCTACGACTATCCAGATTGCATAACATTGCCTGCTGAGGATCACTGATTTCTCTGTTTTTTTTAATTTAGACTATCACCAACATGTTCTGTCCTCAGCCTCTTCAGGCCAGATTCCAGACTGAAAACTGACAGCAATTAGGTTCTCTAAATTTAGAAAAGTACCGAAACTCACCACTAAGGCAGAGTTCATGTTGTTTCCAGCATCACAACCAGAACAACTTCTTAGAGATTGTTGCTTAGCAATAAAAGAAATGTATCTTTTTCAAGTTGATGGTATTCGATTTTCTTTAATGTCGAACTAATGTTAATTTTTGTAGCTCAAACAAGTGTTCTAGTCTCAAATGGTGTCTATGAGACTAAGGAACTATCACCCACCAAAAGTGGAAGACCCCATAGGAGAAATTTTCTCCTAGATTTGTCTTCAGCCAGCGGCCAACAGCCCCTGACAGCCACCAATATAGCCGATATATTGTGCCATTTGATCTCCACTCCCTGAGCCAGTCATATGTCCCCTCACCCATCTATCAAGAGCATATGTTTGAAGGTGGGCCATCCAATCCTAAAGGTTTGTCTTTCATTGTGCGATCAGGTGTTTATGCTTGTTTCTCCTTGGGCACTTTGGGTATCGATTATTGGGTGACTTGGAAGGAGGAAGGGTTTTGAAGTCTGCTCCTAGGGCTACCAAAACTACCCTAACTCTATGAAAAATCACAGCTCTCGTCACTTTTCTTATGGCTTTCAAATCTGCCCATCTTGTCAACAATCTGACTGTTCCAGAAATGTTGAACCTAGGATTTTCACAGCCAGCCCTCTAAACATCTTTCCAACTTCACTGAAAGGCTGCTTCTTAGGGCTTTCAGTTTTTCCCCACTACAGTCAATGCTTGACTGATCTAGGGCTCCAAATCTTCAAATCTCAGTTTTGCAATTTGTCTCTTAAATCACATTGATCTTATTGTTGTTCATAACCTTAAAAACTCTTCCCTACAGGCTAGCTCTTTTTCACTCATCCAAGCCATACCATACATTTGAAAAGGAACACTGGTTGCAGCCATTCTTAGGTTTGATCTCCCCACTCATATCTCTGCACTGACTTCTGAAGACTGCGACCCTAGTTTCTAGATTACATGCCCTTTCTTTTAGGATCTTAGTCTTCCTTTTGTGCACAAAACCTAGGGTTGATAAAACACAACTAGGAGCTACTACTATGGACAACTAATATAGCTTGGAAGAAGCCCTAACTAGGGCATACAGCCTCTATCCTAAACCCTTTAGAACAAACCCTTCACACTTAGCAATAGCACCAAACAAAAGCTTACCTCTTTGGAAAGTTGACACAACTCCTAAAGCTCCACGGATTTGGTCACCTCATAGTCTGAAATTTCGGCTTATACACAGTCCTAAACAGCTCAGATCTCTACCCTTATTTCAAACACAAAACATCCCTTCATTTACTGTGGGAAGACAAAAATCTACTTGTTACTGGAACTTGTTACCCACCACCTGTGGGTGATATCCATACAAGAATGTTTTTCTCCTAGATGATCCTCAACTGGTAGCCAGTAGCCCCTTGCAACCACCAGATAGCTCTGTTGTCGCTCAAATTGTACAGGCAACGCGACAACGACTCAAGTCGAGGGTTGTCACCCTAATCCCCAACCTCTCTATTCTAGTTGTCTCCCAACCACAGGCTATGGGGGGTAGACCCTGTGGAAATGAAATGATGAAGGACAAGTTGGAAACCAACGAGTTTAGGAGACATAGTTGAGTGGCCTAGCACTTGGTTAAATCCAGCAAGATTTTAAGGATTAGATTGAACTTATATATTTGAGACTAGTTCCTTATGGAGTCAATACTCTTGCTTTATAAAATTGAGACCAAGTACCGGATGGACAACTACTGCTTTGATGCTTTACTAACCTAAATGAAATGCAAATCCTAAGACCTACATGAAATGCAAAGATCTTGGTTAGTTTTAATTAAATGCTAATCTAAGTGTGACCTCCCCTTAACTATTTTGAAGCTAGGCTCCAAGGTAGGTTGTGGGAAGGAGGCCAACAGTAAGCGAGCAAGGGCTTGATTAATGATACCTTCTGTTATGCTCCTATCACCTTATTGTTCTGGCGTTGCAGAGATTGTGGCTCTGACGACTGCAAGTTCACAATGTTAACTACTGAAGCGTTGCCTGGGCCCCTCAAGCTAGATGAGAAGGGTGGTCCTAGAAATCTATCAACCAAGCTTATGCTTGGAGGTAAGCTTTTAGATGTAAGACTAGCTTAAAATGATATGCAAGGTGAAATTAGTGAATGATTCTTAAGGTGAGATTATTAATGCTTTAAGTACTTTAATTATGGTTAATCTTGAGTTATATTGACAAGTACTTATTAACGATATTCAAGAGGCGATCTCAACCATAAGAATAAATGCCAAAGGTGCCAACAAGAGATGTCCACAAAGAACAATGAGGATGAAACCTAGTCAATTGATTTCTTAGAAAAATCGCCAACCAATGAACCAAGACATTTAATAGAATGTTAGAGATAAATCTAATGCTCTTCCAATGGCTTACTTATCCAACTTTAAACAAGAATCATAAAACCATGAACAATTATAGCGCTTAGATATTTAGCCAATGAGATAAATGCAAATATCACTAACCAATATTAATCTCCAAGCTAAACCTTTGATGCCAAATGTTGATCCACAATATGCTTTAATAAAATGGTAAGGAAGAGAAATAGAACACTTCAGCAATTATTCAAGAAACTATATGACAATTATCCTAAAAAGTAGTGCTTTTAAAATGTTCTAACACAAGATGCCAATGTTTTTTATTATCAATGATACTATAGATGCTCAATTAGATACTTCCAGATGTCCCTTTAGACTCTGAATGCAAATGAAAGATTATCTTTAAAGTGAATTAGCAATGAGATAACAGAGTTACTGTAATGACCCATCTATAAATACAAAGAACGCAAGCATAATAGCAGGTATACGGTACATGCATATGATAGCTACATATGCATGTGTCACATACACCGCACTAGTATTTTATACTAAATTGATTATAGATGCTAAATACCATGACACTTCTTGGAATAGAAGTTCTACTCATTCATCAATATTGCGTAATGCATGGTTAGATCTTAAAAGAGGACTATACATATTATATGTTCCAGATTATTGATAAAATTATATTAATAAATTAATAAAATAAAGGTTAATTATTATATAAATAAATTATTAAAAGGGTCCAAGTATAAAGTTTATAAATGTTATATTAAAACAAATATAAATAACACTTTATATTAAAACAAATATAAATAAAACAATGTGGTAATATTCTAATGGTACGTGTATATCCAAATGTAATGGTCATCTTAAAAGATTAATAAATATCATATGGTTTCAACAATAAAGGGTATTCACTCACGACCTGAGAGGAGCAGGAGGGGATACGTGGGCGCGGGTCTGTCATCAGTAGGATGAGTGGTGGCTACAGATGGAAGGGCGACCACCGCCAAACCAGAGGATAAAGACCGCAGGACAGGGGTTGAGTAGAGGAGGAGGAACCAAAAGGAAGAATTCGAAAGGAGGAGGGGAATCAGCCATTGGAAGAGCTTGAGAGTTCTGAGGTTTTGGGCACGGGGGACAGTCAGCTTCTGTTAAGAAGCTTACTGGATTGAGCAGCCAGGCTCTGCTCAGTCTGGCTGGGAGGATTCAGTCTCTCGGTAACTGTAGCAGCATAGCCGGAGGCATCTTCAACTGCAGCAGTTCAGGTAGGTACCTCAACAGTCCCGTTAATTGATTTTGTCAGGTCTAATGAAAATGTTACAGGTTCATGCTTTAAATTCCTCACTATTTTCTATACATCTGTTTATCGGTTCTTACATATGGTATCAGAGCTGTGTTCAAACCCTTTCGACCTCATAGGCCCTTATAATTTTCAAACCCTTTGTAATTTTCTGTTGAAATGCTACGTGAAAACTTTAGGTAACCCTCATCTAGGTAAAAATGGAGTCAATTGATGTTTTAGTTCCTTCTCGGCTCTGCCTTGATCGCGTATGAGTGGGGTTCGCATTTATAGCTATTACTCATAGTTTGTCCTCTGCAGATGGTAGGGTTCGAACCATCTCCTACATTAAAATCTTACAGCCACGCAGCCACGGTCTAAGGTGCGCTTGTGCTGAATTGAATAATCATTCTGTGGATTGATAGAAAGAGCCATGGTTGCGTTTCTTGCCTCGTCTGTTCACAGTCCAATGACAGTTCAAGATTTGAGCTTCTGCCGCGCATTTGCGCTGCGAAAGTTTTCCCCAATCGAAACGTCGCGAGACGTCGGAGAATTTTCAGGCTTTAAAATTGAAGCCAAAAGCTCTGGCTCCGGTAGTCCTCCTGCAAAGATTAATGGACAGGCGCCACAAATGTTCCCCGTGAAAGAGGCCACTACCCGGATTAGAAATAATCTGTCTACAATTTCTGACACAGTTAACGGGTCCGCGAAAAAGGTCATTAATGGTTCTGTCGTCAATGGACGTGTAAATGGATCTAAATTGTGGGCGTTGGTGCCTCAAAAGACGAGGGAAATTAACGGTGAAAGTAAGCGGATTTTGCCGGAGCTTGACGTGATGGTATTGCCATCAGATGAAGGTTTCAGTTGGTCGAACGAAAATTATAGTAAGTTTCAAAGGAACTTCGATGTGTGGTCGTTTGTCCTAGCATTGAGAGCCCATACGTACGTGGATGATGTGAAGTGGACATAGATTGGCGGTTTCTCTGAAAAAAACATAAAATAAGAAGGCGAGGAACAGCTTTCTGGCTGAGGGAGTGCATATTACAACTTGGGCCGACATTCATCAAATTGGGGCAATTATCGTCAACAAGAACTGATCTATTTCCTAAAGAGTTTGTGGAGGAGCTTGCCAAGTTACAAGACCGTGTTCTTGCCATTTTCTCTCAAAAGGCAAGAGGTCTGTTAGAGAAGGAATTAGGACTCCCAATCAATATGATTTTTAAAGAATTTGAGGATCAACCAATTGCTGCAGCCAGCCTTGGACAGGTTCATAGAGCAGTGCTACAAAATGGAGAACGAGTTGCTGTAAAAGTCCAAAGAGCTGGTTTGAAGAGACTTTTTGATATTGACTTAGAAAATTTAAAGTGGATTGCAGAATTAAAATTATGTGCCCTATAGAATTCAAAAATACAATTTAAACATCGAAGATATACCCATTCTCTATAGAGAGACAGATTGATTTTTGCACTCTAAATCCATGCTTAAGATGGATATGTACTGGTTGACTAGTCCAATTAGTCCCCCCACCTCGTTTTGTGGGTTTTCGTTTCGATTGCTACTATATGGGGCAAGTTCCCAAGTTGGTTATGTTCAATTTGGTCACTCGATTTTCCGTTTCCCTGTCTATAGATAGAATTTCAAATTGATTTGGTGATGTTCCACACCCTGATCTTTTATCCAATGTTTTTTTTTTTTTTTTTCTCTTAGATTCCACTTTTTAAAACCATCTGAGGTGGAGTTTAACTCGTTGGACAATAACATATCCATGCACGTGACCGACCTTGCATGTAAAAGGAATCTGCTCAGTCTATTGTCTAAATGAGTTTTCCTCTTCGTCGTCCTCGAGAATGGGTCCCTGGAGGGTAGGGCTTTGGAAGATTCTATATAAATCTCCCGTGTGTTTCAGAGGTATCCTTGCAAAATCGCTTCATTCCAAAAGTCTTCCAATCTCTGATGGATACACTATTATAGATCGTAGCTTTATGTTACACATTTATACTGTTAAAATTCTGAGCTGTATAGGATCGTATTGTGTCCAGCGAGGAGGCCAGGCATGCATCGCACCTGAGTCATAAGTGCCCCAGGGGCTCTACAGTAGAAAGATGTAGAGAAGGCACGTTCCAAAATTCCTCTCCGTTATTGTGACCCGTGTTAGAAAAATTAAAAGGATAAAAGGTCATGCCTCATCTGTTACTTCAAATAAGCAACATCAATGAAAGAAAAAATGCAACTGCCTGCAAAACAAGTTGAGTTGATATTTATAGCCATGTAGATTCAGTGAATCAGTCAAACACTAGTTGTCATAAAGAAAATCATAGGATATTTAAATCTGGAAGAAAAATAGATGATACAAATATTATCCCATAACAGGTATAAGATGGGCCTGTTTATCAACCTTAAATCCATCATTCACTACCCTATTCAGGGAAATAGGTATCATTAAATGAATTGATCATTGAATCCGCATACATTTTGAGCTAAACTGGAATCCACCTGTAACATCTCTTGAAGACTGAATTCGCTAAGGCATTTTTGTTTTTATTTGTTGGTTGTTTGAAGGCAGTTCCGTGAAGTATTTTGGCCATTTTCTGAGGCCACGAGAGCCCGTGTTTTTCTAAGCATGAAGATGATTTGCCATCTTTGATTTCTGTGGGTATTTGCAGACAGTTGGAGGGTTTTGGGCTGACAAAACGATGCAATATTCCCTGAGATATCTAAGATCTTATGCGAGTAGCATATGCATCTTCATTGTGACCTTTTGAGGTATCCATTTGAGCTCATCTGAGGTGTGTTCTCATTAGCTCTTTTGATTAGAGTTTCAGCTTAATTCCTATGAATGGTAATGACATGCTTTATGCATAAAATCTTCTTTCAATGGCAGAACCTGATACAAGCTTGACTCAACATTATTGGTAAGACTTGTTACATCCTGTTTGTATGACTTATGTGGTGGATTTTGATTGTTGTGAGGGCATACATCATTGTGTTTCATTCTAGCACTTTGGGGGTTCTTACAGTAGTATAAAATATAAAGCAATTGATCTATAACAAATTTGTGGTGAAATCTTTGGGGTTTTGACACTGTAAAGCAACTGTTATAAGCCCAGATTTGTATCCTTCAGAGGAAGTATTATAGGCAGATATAAATGAAGCCTAATAATTGTCTTCGAAGTCTCTAGATTGTTATTTCATTGCACTTTTGTGGCAGCCTCAGTTTCTTTGGGTTACTCTTAGCAAACCTTCTTGTTAATGTGGACTATTTCAGATTGTCTCCAAAAGTTTTGCTATGATCAAGATTAATATGCTATAAAGTCGTTGATCAGATTTAAATTCCCTTGTGAAGAGGCTCCATCTACAATAGAGAAAATCAAGGGTAGAAGCATCAGTTTATTGAGGACAAGTTGAGAGTAGAGAAGGTAAAGGTCAGTTCAAGGTCAATTCTATAGTAGAGGAAGACTTATTTAGACACTCAATGTTTGGACGCATTTGGTGGGATTCTTCATTTTTCTCTGCCTTACAATATACTCAGTGACAAAACTACCGAAGGTTGTCGATCTCACAAGAGTGCATCATTTGCCTCATATACCGAGTAGGGATGATTTTCACAAATTACAGATGGAACTTATGACAACACTTCCTTCTCTGCCCAATAAAGTGAATTTTCAAAAGTTTCAGGCAGAGTTTAAGACAGCTTTGCCTTCTACGTCATCACTTTCATCCTTTTCCTGTATCCAATACAACATTTAACAATGGCATCAACATGCACATCGGAACATTTAGGACCCACATTCAACTGTTGCTGCTTTATAGACACTGAAATTTATGCCTCAAAGATGATAGGGAAACCATACCAAACATCATTTACAATCAAATTACTCGATACACCATTAAGATTGATTAAACATAAAGCAAAGAATATAGCCACTCTATGGGCAGCAATTAATGAAAAACTTTGTGTTGGGCACTAACCTGCAACTTGGTCTCTTGTAAACATAAGACATCAAAGTTCTCCTTCTTAGCAAGCTGCAAAAATGAGTTCTCATCCTTCCTTTTCAACAAGGATTTCAAACCATTCACGTTCCAAGAAATCATCTTTATTATGTTGCAGCCTCCAATGGAGAACTAGGCCTCATGATAGCAGGGTTATAAGCTACCCATCCAGGTTGCACTTTCTTGTGAACAAGCATTGTCCATGGTTGTTCAAAATTGCTAGCAGGCTCATTTTCTCCAACAGCATTAACTTCCATCATATTTGAAATTTTAATAACCTTTGATGTTTTTCTTCTTTTTTCGAGCCAACACCTTGTCTGGTGCAGTTGACTCAATCATGGATTCTTCACAATCCTTATTTTCGTTTTTGTCAAAGGTGCTTTAGCACTCTCTGTTTCTTTCTCACTGCCACTTGATTGTGCAATAACATCAACAGATTGCTTGCTTTCATTAGATTGTTTCTTAGACTTAGTAGAATTCTTCCTAGAAACCTGTAGTTTGTCTGCAGTATCTGCCACACACTGAACCAAAGATTGGGAATCCTTTACAGACAATTTGATAGAACTTTTCGGTAGCGTTTTCCTTATAAATCGGCAGCGTTTTCCTTATGCCTAGTTTTCCTTATCACTCTGGTGTGGGAGCGATCTCCATGCTTATTCAATGATCGAAATGTGGCACTACAGACTAATTTATTGGAGATCAGATATATTAGTAGCCATCCGCATTTTTAGTTTGGTCTGAAAATTGTCTTTAATGTTAAAATATCTTGTTATGTACTAGCCATTTGCCATATTCATCATAAATAAATTGATCTTTTGTTTTACATTTAGAAAATTCCAAAACTTAACGTGATTTGGTTACATAACAGTTGCTCCATGTCTCTCTTCTGCTGTATTGGTTGAGGTCTGACCACTCTTATAAAATTTTAGGATCATTCTGTGAAGCATATACAATGTGCAAGTCCTAGAGTTGTCTGAAGTAAAGCCTGATTGCAAATTTTTATTATGTAAAACCCTCTCAACACTGCATCCTCCTCTGCATATTGACAAGAATGTTTAGGATCTATATACTTGGTAATAGTGCCTTTGGTCCTCAGTCACTCAAATTTCAAAGTAGGATACTGTAGAAACATTAAAAGAACCATTTTTCCTACCTTGCCTGATCAATTGCAATATGTAGGCCACTAACCTACATTTTATGTACAATTTGACTATTGATCTGAATTTACCCTTCAGTTTGACCCCCAACCTACATTTATGGTATGGTGGACTGCTGAATTGTATCTCTTCTAGATTTTAATCATGACATGTCTATGGTAAATTTCCCGGCTAAAGGTCAAACTGATATGGAACCAGAACAATCCTTCATTTATATATATATTATAGGTTTAATCCATATCCAGGTAATATATTCAAAAATATAAATATGTATGTACTTCTTTAAAGGTAATAGCTAGTTTGAGGTGTGATGGGTATGTTGCCGATGTTCATTATAACGAGGCATTTAACATTTTCATTTTGAGAATGTTATTGAGTAATAAATTTTAGATGATCTACCTTAGGAGCTAATGACCATACACTTCTGCAGTATTTCATATTAGGATAGAATACCCTGCATTAGGACAAGGAGGTCGCAAGACCACCCTCCTTGACCTCAGTACTAGTAAGATCTGCCTAGCACATAAAAATAGCAAAAACTATACCTGTTTATGAATGTGAAATTGCAAAAGAAAATTATATATTCGATTGTCTATCTCAAAATTTTTATAGAATTTTATTATGTACACAGAAAACATTACAATGGTAAAGACATATGAACGACGACGACGTGATCGGGCAGCATCACCTTCATTAATGCTGCCACTGTCACCATCATCATCCCCATCGCCACCACCATCACCTTCGTCACCACCAAGACCATTATCAACATCAACCACCCCAGCGCCAGAGTTGACCGTGACAATGAACTCATTGGAAGCCTTATTGGAGACATTAAAAGAATCAACTAAGGCTAAGACCAAAGAGGAATTTCAACCTTTAGCTACTAGTTCAGCAGAACCAAAGAATTTTGAGCCCAAAAGATCAAAAGAAGACATTTCTAGGGAGCTTCAGAAAATTAAACTCTCAGAATTCTCTGGAGGTGGAGCAGGTGAACGCGCTGAAGCATGGTTAGAAGGAATGAACAGATGCTTTAGATTAAGAGAATATTCTTCTTCAACGAAAACAAAAATTGTTATATTTCAAGTAAAGGAAAGTGCCTTGATTTGGTGGGGAAATCTGGAAAAGCAGCTGCACCTTACATTGTAACAGCCCATTAATAAAAATCTTGAACTTAAAAAAACTTTATAATATTTATATATATTAAATTTTATAAAGCATATAATTAGACTTTATAATATGAAATTATAAAGCAGATCACTAAACTTTATAAACTATATGATTGAAATGTTATAAGTAAATACATAACATTAAATATTATAACATATATTTAATAAAGTGATCATTCAAAATATTTATAAACTATATTAATTAGCATAAAGACTGGGTATCGATCTTATATAAATATCTAAAACTCATAAAGACTACCTACCTACTGGAAATTAATGACAAGAAATATCGCAGAGGCTTCAATGCTGAGAGGTGGTGGCTGCAAGTGGGAGGGCGGCCACCGCCAGGCAAGGGGGAATATATAGCAGAAGGCGGACCCGGGAGAAGGGGAGAAGAAAGGAAAGACTCATTAGCAGGAAACCGGGAGAAGAGTTTACAGCAGAAGAGCCTTGAGTGATCTGAGTTCTGGGCACGGAGGGACAGAGAGCCTCTGTGGAGAGCTTCTCTGGATCGGGCAACCAGGTTGCTCTGTCAGGTCGGGTGGTATTGGCCATCTCGAAATTGAATCAAAGGAGTACCAGTTCAGCAGTGGAATCGGAAGTCAGCAAGCAGCTCAGGTAGGTGCAGATTTCAGTTTTTACTGTCTTTAATTAAATTCATGGTTATCTCTGGTTGCTGTAAATAGAATAATGGTTGCTACACATGGTATCAGAGCCCAGTTTCAACCCTGGAGACCTTACAGGGCCGAGAAGTTACCTTCAAACCAGCGCTTGACAGTAGAGGATACTACAGAAATCCTTTCCTGCATAGGTGCATTGGTAATTCTGCTAGATTCTGCAATTTGCACTGAATGAATGGCTTCATCCAGGAGCCTACGAGTTTCAGAAAGAAAAGCCTGTGCTGAAGCATCTATAACTGCAGCAGCTTCCAATGTCTTTGCTGCTTTCTCTGCTTCTGCTATTAGCAACCTGTTCATCCATACAACCATAGCAACAGGATGTGTCTTAAGCCTTTGGCTTATCGCCTTTGGAGGCTTATCTCTCTTAATGGCATTTGAAGTTGTCATGTTATGTTTCTTTTCAGTTCTTACGGGTGTTCTCCAACAATTTTCTGCTAATACCTTGTGCATCCCAGTTAACACATTTTGCCGATAGTCCTGGACACATTTTGCAGCCTCAGCTTCTTTGCATTCTTCAAATCCCTTGGCAAAAGGTATCGAAGGCCATCTGCCTCCAATACGTGCTCAATGTAAATGATGGCCTCCACTTTCTGTAACAGTCGGCCTATTTCTTCCTGTCCATCTTCGTGCTTTCTAATTTCCGGTGTCTCTTCCTCTCCGTTCAAATCTTTCAAGATCTGTCTCTGCAACTCTAATACATCCCTTTTTGTTGAATTTAGTTTGTCAAAGAGTTCGACCTTGGAATATTTCAATCCTGTCCTCTCAACTCGTGAAAAACTGCATCCGCCAGGACGGACTTACCGATTCCTTCAGGCATTCCTCATCAATAAACCATAACACTCTGCATATTACCTCAGACGTCACACTCCCCTTGCCGCCCATTTAACCAGTGCTTACCATCGTATATGCCAACGATTATCGTAATCATTAGTCTTATTCAGATGTGCATTAACCACAGAAGTTACCATGCCGCGTTTATTATAACAGCCAAAGTTTTGTCATAAAAAAAAAAAAAACAGGTTGTATTGTGGAGTGGATGGGATTTGACTGTCTGAATAGTCTTTGTGTTCTAAGAGAAACACAAAAAAAAAAAAGATTTAACATTGTCGAATTGATAAGAATACATTACAGTCGTTGATTTGGTAGGTTGGATAGACCCTTCGTGGAAGTATCTTAGACCAATACGTGGTTGGATAGACCCTTTGTGGAAGTATCTTAGACCAACACGTATCTACGTAGAGGGTTCCAAAATTCATTTATAACACGTGTCTATGTAGAGGGTTCCAAAATTCATTTATATAATGTTATATAAACTATATCAAAATCACAGGTTATGAGTTAACAAACAATATACCACATTGCTTTCGGAACCAATGTGATAAAGGTCAATACATCAAATTCGTTGCATAAATGAATAACCAAAAAAAAATAATATATAATATTATATATATATATATATATATATATATATATGTACTTAGTGTTGCAAGGTATGTAATATATATGGACACTTGTAAGAAAAGGTTTCAAGATATGGTATGAATTTACCATGCAACCATTTTAGTCAATGCTATGGTATTATGGCTAAGTGGGAGATATTCAATAGAATGAAACCATATATATAGTTATGTAATGGTATCAAAATTTTAATGGTAGCCACCATTATTAAAAAAAAAAAGTAAATAACGTGCAACCCACTTTCTGTTTATGACGTATGTGACGGGTTGCATTTTTGGCCGTCTGGTTAGCTATACTGCTTCTCTCTGCATGCCCATTCAGTCTTGCGTTGCTTTTAGGTGGCTGCGTAACTTTCTTTTAAGTATTCTTTGCTACATCTGCATCTTTCTTTATTATCATTATCTTAGAATCTGGAAGTCTAAAATTACATTAATTCTTTTTTTTAATTCAAAAGAAAAATTAACTTTCTCTACAACGGGTCAATTTTGCCCTTGACTCTATCAAAATTGTGCAGAAAGAAAAAAAAAAAAAAAAAAAACAAAAAAAAACAAAAAAAAAAACAAAAAACAAAAAACAAAACAAAACAAAACAAAACAAAACAAAACTTCTACGGCCTTCTAGAACTACCACCCAGATAAACTAAAAAAAAAAAAACAGTGAAAATCGAACCTGGAATAGCTGTGGGAAACTCCCAATTTTAGTCAGCGTAACACTAAATCACAGTTAGACACCCAATTATCAGTAAATGATCTATTAAAATTATATTTCATTGGTGAGTTCTGTGTACTTTTAAAAGGCATTTGTAAAAACATTTCAAGAAAATTTCTTAACCAAATTCACAAATAACGAGGACACAATTTATTTTGGAATTCTGTAATTTTTTTTTAGAAATTGGTCTGCGGGATTATTTAAATAGTTTTTATGATTGAAATAGATTTAATGCCATCAAAGACAAGTAAAGAATCGAAAATTCTAAAAAATTTATAGCTATAGTCTATATTTTTAAAAATTTCTATCATATTTGATCAAAATCATAATATAATTTCTGTTATTTTCCGAATAGATTGTAATCTATTAATGCTTAAATTTCACAAATGTACAAAAATTCGAATATAAAACTCGTCACTTTAATATTCCTCGGGAAACTTCCAAAAAAATACAAAATGCTAACCAGTTCGCTAACTTAGATGGACCACGCCTGAAAACTGTTATCTACAATAGACTATCGGATTACCACGCGCTTTTTGTTCGTGTGCCATATTCATTTCATCTTTTGATTATTATTATTATTGGCGATTAATGAAGTTAGTTTACGTCATAAAACTATTTATTAGCTTACTCCATTATAAATTTTGTTGAAAATTTTTATCAACTATTTTTATTACTTAAGGAAATTACTTTTAGTGCTCCTTTTTTTTGGAACTTTTTTATATAATTTCTTTAAAACACAATTATTTTCAATAAAACTTATTCCTTTTTATTATTTCTTTGTAGCTATTTATTTCGGTCATACTCTTCTGCATTATTCATTTAGGATAGAATACCCTGCATAGGACAAGGAGGTCGCGAGACCATCCTCCTTGACCTCGGTACCAGTAAGATCCGCCTAGCGGGTAAAAATAGCAAAACTATACCCGTTTCTAAATGTATTATCACAAAAGAAAGTTACGTATTAAAATTCGGTCGTCTACCTCATAACTTTGATAAAATTTTATTGTGTGTTCAGGAACCATTGCAAATGGTGAAGACATACGAGCGACGACGACGTGATCAGGCGGCATCACCGCCCGTAATGCCGCCGCCGTCGTCATCATCATCCCCAGCATCACCACCGAGACCTTCATCAACATCAACCGCCCCAGCACCAGAGTTGACGGTAATAATGAACTCCTTGGAAGCCTTATTAGCAACATTAAAAGAAACCACTAAGGCTAAGACCAAGGAGGAATCTCCTCATTTGGCTACTAGTTCAGCGGAACCGAAGAATTTCGAGACCAGAAGGTCGACAGAGGACATCTCTCGGGAACTTCAAAAAATCAGACTCCCGGAATTCTCAGGAGGTCGAGCAGGTGAACGCGCTGAAGCGTGGTTGGAGGGAATGAACAGATGTTTTGGGTTAAAAGAATATTCGTCCTCGGCAAAGACAAAAATTGCCGTGTTTCAACTCAGGGAAAGTGCCTTGATTTGGTGGGGAAATCTGGAGAAACAGCTACACCTTACATCAGATAGTATTCCTTGGGAACTGTTTGAGGAAAGGTTTCGCGCAAAGTATTTACCTCCGTACTTTCAGCAACAGCAAGCAAGAGCCTTTCATACGTTAGTACAGGGAAGTAAAACGGTGGAAGAGTACGAGATAAGGTTCATGGAACTGGTAAAATACATTCATTACTTAGACTCAGATGAACGCCAGGCTGAACAATTCATTTTTGGGTTAAACCCTCGCATCCGAGCCTTGGTAAGCATGTGGAAACCATCATCTGTAGCCGAGGCGGTTGAATGTGGCCGATATGCAGAAGAGCACCTTGGGATCAAAAGGGATATGGGGCCAGTCGGGCCTGTCCAACCAGGATTTCCAGGAAAGACTCCCGGAACTTCTTCAGGGGGGGTAGCTCGAGGCCACCGTATGGTAACAGGTTTGCCCCGAGAAATATAGGGGCAGGAGCTCCCATGGCAGTAAACACTATAGCCGCGGGATCGTCAAACACCAGTCCCTGGGCATCTCAAAGGACCGGGAGCGGAGGGAGGAATTCGAGAGGAACCAATGCGAGAGGACGAAGCTCGTTCTCTAGAAGCTCTCATCCTGACTCGAGAGGATCGACGCCAGTTAATTGTTGGGGATGTGGGGGACCGCACTTTCAACGGGACTGTCCCGGAGCTTCATCCAATATATTGCATAGGGCTGGGAAGGAACCAAATTCAGACAACCGTGGTACCCATAGAATTCATGCAGTGGTCGACCGTGATCAAGCAGCACATCAATCCACGGTAGTAGAATCTTCAGGTACTATCAATGGTATAAAACTCAAAATCTTATTCGATACTGGTGCCACAGATAGTTTCATTTCTTCATATGCATTAAACAAATGTGGGCTGGCAGCTCGTAGACAAAATGATTTTCATCAAGTGGAAATGGCCTCAGGAGAACTCCAGACCGTAGACTTGAGTGTAGATCAATGCGGAATTGATCTAGGGGTCTGTTTGACTAAACTGAAAGTTTATGTCACAGCATTAGGGACATATGA
>APFE030526855.1:45624-59273 GCA_000404065.3 Pinus taeda
GACGTAGCTCGGGTATTCATAAACGAAATTATCAGATTTCATGGAGTACCTAAGAAGATTATATCCGATAGAGATTCGTGATTCACTTCCAGATTCTGGACGTGCATGCAGACAGCCTTAGGTACTCAACTAAATTTGAGCACGGCTTACCATCCTGAAACTGATGGGCAGACTGAAAGAGTAAATCAAGTACTTGAAGACATGTTGTGGATGTATGTAATGGATCAGCAATCCCACTGGGAAAAGTATTTACCCTTGGTTGAATTCGCTTACAACAACAGTTACCACAGTTCAATTGGGATGCCTCCATTTGAAGCTTTATATGGCAGACCTTGCAGAACACTGTTAAGTTGGGACAGGTTAGAAGATCGAGTGATAATAGGACCAGAATTAATCCACGAAATGGAAGCGCAGGTCAGTCAGATTAGACAGCGATTAAAGGAAGCTCAGGATAGACAGAAGAGTTATGCTGATGCTCACCGAACTGATAGGAGGTATGAAGTAGGGGACCAAGTCTTCATCCGCATCAAACCAAATAAAAGTACTATTCGATTCGGGAAAGGGACAAAGCTGTCTCCCCGATTTATAGGACTGTTTAAAGTCATGGAAAGAGTTGGACCTGTTGCTTATCGTCTTGCCCTGCCACCCCACCTGCATAGAATTCATAATGTATTTCATGTTTCTGTATTAAGACATTATATAGCTGATCCATCTCATAACATCCAGTGGAGAGAATTGCAGGTATCGGACGAGGGAGTCATAACGGTCGAACCTTTACGTATACTGGAACGTAGAGTTCGACAGTTGAGGAACCATTTGGTGGACCAAGTTAAGGTCCAATGGGACAAGTATAGCCCTGGATCAGCAACTTGGGAAAATACAGAGGACATCTGTCAGAGATATCCTAACTTATGTCCATTTTGAAGACCTTTACAATATGTTTTGTATATATTTACTTCACTACAGTTAGAGACTCAGAAACATTTTGAATAATTTTGTGTAAACATGAAACCTTATGACGTAATATGTGTTTAAGTTCCTGCTGGTACGTGGATACCAAAATGATATGTGTTTAATTCCTGCTGGTACGTGGATACCAAAATGATATGTGTTTAATTCCTGCTGGTACATGGATACCAAAACAATATGTGTGATTATATGACTAAATTATAAATGTTGAAGTAAAGTTAAGACCGTCAAATGATTTTACTTTGGGTAGAAATTAAGCAGTATAAATCGGTTTTATTTTATGCATGTCAAAATGAACAACTGAAATAAAAGACAGGAAGTGAGTACACCTATAGAAAAGTCAGAATACATGCATAGAAAATAAACAAAATTCTGTTATATGTAGATAATACATAAGTTATTTTGAATATGCTGATTTTACAAATGATGGGTGAGTGTAAGATTACAGGTAAGCTGGCAGATAAACTATGATTGCAGATAATTGATCAAATTTTCGAGATGGCCACGTGAAGACAGAACTCAGATCAGTTAAAGCTCAAAGTGATTCTATGATAGGGTAGTAGCCCTGATACTACTGGAGGGGTGGAGGTGTTACCCACCGTTTATCCTCTGAACCCTGGAGTCATGGGAGGACTGTGCGAGTCACGCTCCCCTAGACGTGTGATGATGACTGACGGATGCCTACTGGGAATCAGGTCGGTATAACCGACGCTGTTACCTTCGTGTTATGAATGGTTAGGTCAGTAAAATTGACGCCATGGCATACTCTAGTAGAGGACGGATAGGATGGGAGCAAAAGAGATTAGGGAGGATAGGATGAGTTTGAATAGCTTGGGGACCTGGGTAGAAAAGGTCATGTCCATTAAAACCTTGAACCTAAAGCTCTAACTTCGAGACGAAGTTTTCAGAAGGGGGAAGGTATGTAACAGCCCATTAATAAAAATCTTGAACTTAAAAAAACTTTATAATATTTATATATATTAAATTTTATAAAGCATATAATTAGACTTTATAATATGAAATTATAAAGCAGATCACTAAACTTTATAAACTATATGATTGAAATGTTATAAGTAAATATATAACATTAAATATTATAACATATATTTAATAAAGTGATCATTCAAAATATTTATAAACTATATTAATTAGCATAAAGACTGGGTATCGATCTTATATAAATATCTAAAACTCATAAAGACTACCTACCTACTGGAAATTAATGACAAGAAATATCGCAGAGGCTTCAATGCTGAGAGGCGGTGGCTGCAAGTGGGAGGGCGGCCACTGCCAGGCAAGGGGGAATATATAGCAGAAGGCGGACCCGGGAGAAGGGGAGAAGAAAGGAAAGACTCATTAGCAGGAAACCGGGAGAAGAGTTTACAGCAGAAGAGCCTTGAGTGATCTGAGTTCTGGGCACGGAGGGACAGAGAGCCTCTGTGGAGAGCTTCTCTGGATCAGGCAACCAGGTTGCTCTGTCAGGTCGGGTGGTATTGGCCATCTCGAAATTGAATCAAAGGAGTACCAATTCAGCAGTGGAATCGGAAGTCAGCAAGCAGCTCAGGTAGGTGCAGATTTCAGTTTTTACTGTCTTTAATTAAATTCATGGTTATCTCTGGTTGCTGTAAATAGAATAATGGTTGCTACATACATCGGATAATGTCCCTTGGGAACTATTTGAGGAAAGGTTCCACGCAAAGTATTTACCTCCATACTTTCAACAACAACAAGCTAGAGCCTTTCATACTTTAATTCAAGGAAATAAAACAGTGGAAGAATACGAGATAAGGTTTATGGAGCTGGTAAAATACATTCACTACTTAGATTCTGATGAACGTCAAGCTGAACGCTTCATATTTGGGTTAAATCCTCGCATCAGAGCCTTGGTAAGCATGTGGAAACCATCATCAGTAGCTAAGGCGGTTGAATGTGGTCGTTATGCAAAAGAGCACCTTGGAATCAAAAAAGATATAGGGCCAGCAAAACCTTTACAATCAAGATTTCCAGGAAAGACTCCCCGAAACTTCTTTAGAGAAGGTAGCTCGAGGCCACCTTACGGTAACAGGTTTACCCCAAGAAATATCGGAACAAGAGCTCCCATGGTAGTAAACACTATAGCCGCAGAATCATCAAACACCAGTCCATGGACATCTTGAGGGACTGCCAGTAGAGGAAGAAATTAGGGAGGAATCAACATGAGAGGACAAAGCTCGTTCTCTAGGAATTCACGTCCTGATTCAAGAGGATCAACGCAGCTTAATTGTTGGGGATGTGGGGGGCCGCATTTTCAACATGATTGTCTAGAAGCTTCGTCGAATATATTGCATAGGACTGGAAAGGGACCAATATAAAACAGTCAAGGTAATCATAGAATTCATGCAGTAGTCAGCAACGACCAAGCAGTGCATCAACCCACTGTAGTGGAATATTCAAGTATCGGACAAGGGAGTCATATCGGTCGAACCATTACGTATACTGGAACGTAGGGTTCAACAGCTCAGGAATCGCCTGGTGGACCAAGTTAAGGTCCAATGGGACAAATATAGTCTTGGATTAGCTACTTGGGAAAATACAGAGGACATATGTCAAAGATACCCTAATCTATGTCAATTTTGAAGAACTTTAAACTATGTTTAGTATATATTTACTTCACTACAATTAGAGACTCATAAACATTTTGAATGATTATATATAAATGTGAAATTTTGTGCCATAATATATGTTTAACTTCTGCTGGTACATGGATACCAAAACGATATATGTTGTTGACCTTACTAAATTATAGTTGTCAAAGTAAAGATTAAGACAGTTAAATGATTTTACTTCTGATAGAAATTAGGATATTATAAATCTGTTTTATTTATACATGTCAATATGATCAATGGAATAGAAATCAGTGAATAATTACATTTTAAATGAAAGTCAAACGACATGCATGGACTATGGCAAAATATGTTATACTGTAGTGACATATGTGAATAATACATGAGTTAATTTGAATATGTTGATGCACATTTTATGAATGCATGGATAAGTGTATGATTGCAGATAATAAACAGTTACCGGGATGACCACGTGATGACAGAACCTCAGAACAATTCAAGCTCAAAGTGATTCTATGATAGGGTATTAGCACTAATTCTACTGGGAGGGGTGGAGGTGTTACCCACCGTTTATCCTCCAAACCCTGGAGTCATGGGAGGACTGTGCGAATCACGCTCCCTTAGACGTGCAATGATGACTGTCGGATGCCTACTGGGAATCAGGTTGGTATAACCGACGCTGTCACCTTAGAGTTTATGAATGGTTAGGTCAGTAAAACTGACACCATGGCATACTCAGTAGAGGACGGATAGGATGGGAGCGGAAGAGATTAGGAAGGATAGGATGATTTTAGAATAGCTTGGGAACCTAGATAGGGCAAGGCATGGCCATTAAAATCATAAACCTAAAACACTAATTTTATAGTCTCCTTATATTAAAATAAAAATTTCTTTACAAACCTAAGAAAGGTGTACTAATTACTATCATAAATAATCAGATAAAATAAAAACTCTAACTTCAGAACGAAGTTTTCTGAAGGGGGAGTGTATGTAACAACCCATCTATAAATACAAAGAACGCAAGCATAATAGCAGGTATACGGTACATGCATATGATAGCTACATATGCATGTGTCGCATACACCGCACTAGTATTTTATACTAAATTGATTATAAGTGCTAAATACCATGACACTTTTTGGAATAGAAGTTCTACTCATTCATCAATATTGCGTAATGCATGGTTAGATCTTAAAAGAAGACTATACATATTATATGTTCCAGATTATTGATAAAATTATATTAATAAATTAATAAAATAAAGGTTAATTATTAATATAAATAATTAATTAAAAAGGGTCCAAGTATAAAGTTTTTAAATGGTTATATTAAAACAAATATAAATAAAACTTTATATTAAAACAAATATAAATAAAACAATGTGTTAATATTCTAATGGTACATGTATATCCAAATGTAATGGTCATCTTAAAAGATTAATAAATATCATATGGTTTCAACCATAAAGGGTATTCACTCACGACCTGAGAGAAGAGCAGGAGGGGATATGTGGGCGCAGGTCTGTCATCAGCTGGATGAGCGGTGGCTGCAGATGGAAGGGCGGCCACTGCCAAACCAGAGGATAAAGACCGCAGGACAGGGGTTGAGCAGAGGAGGAGTAACCAGAAGGAAGAATTCGGAAGGAGGAGGGGAACCAGCCATTGGAAGAACTTGAGAGTTCTGAGGTTCTGGACACGGGGGACAATCAGCTTCTGTTAAGAAGCTTACTAGATTGAACAGCGAGGCTCTGCTCAGTCTAGCTGGGAGGATTCGGTCTCTCGATAACTGTAGCAGCATAGCCGGAGGCATCTTCAACTACAGCAGTTCAGGTAGGTACCTCAATAGTCCCGTTAATTGATTTTGTCAAGTCCAATGAAAATGTTACAGGTTCATGCTTTAAATTCCTTACTGTTTTTTGTACATCTATTTATCGGTTCTTACAGTTACACTAAGGCTATTGTATCAGACATTCAACAAAATATCAATGTTAACAGCCTTGTGAGCAGATGAGAGCAATTAAAGTACTGTATTCAGAATTTCAAATGACACAAATGAGTGACCTTTAGAACAGCAATAAGATAGCTATATTTCATTGAACTTTTTGTGATGCAATTTAGTGCCAAAATAGTCCCAAAGCCCTTGTTTCTTTGAATTTAGTGTGTTTGAAAGAGAGGAACAACAGTGAAGAAGCCTTATGCAAACTGATATTTAGACGTCTGAAACCCTTCTAACAGTCACTGAAACTTGCTATTTAATCCAAGCAAAAGATGTCCAGATATGCTTAATTGTCTTGTCAATGCACAAGATGGTTTTCAAATTTATTTTAGGCTATTTATATGAGTTATTTGTCGTTGTGATGAAATATTTACTTTGCTGTAAGTGAACAGTGAAATAGAGAGAGTTTAGAAAAGCAAAACCTTGAGGCCCAAGGCCTATAATGAGCTCAAAGACCTTTCGACCAATCCTTCAAGGCCAAAGGCACTTGTAACCACAACAACTTGTCCAAAACTTATTGAAATTGTTAGCTCAGAAATCATATACTTGTTTAGTAACTTAGGAAAGGCAGAGATGAGGGTTTCAAGGTTGACTATGCCAAAGGAGAGGGCAGAGGCTTGATGGCTAAGCCAAGGAGGTGACGGCAGGCCTAAACGAGGCATTTAGGGCCTGTGATAAGGCTTGAAAGAGGCTGCGTTGAAGAGGTGAGGGCCCTTGAGGGCAACATAGGGGAAAGAAGGCCTTACGACCAAGGAAAATAGGACATAACAGGCAGTGGAAGAAAGGAGGGACATGGAAGGAGCTATGGTGGACGAGAAAGGAGAGGCGGAAGGTTTGGAGAGGGTTAACGGACGCTGGAGGAGGTTGGGGCAAGCCTGGCAAAGGAGGAGAAGGGCTGTCGCAGGAGAATAAGAGGCAGCAAAGGGCTTTGGAGGGGTATAGGAGGCAACGCAAGGCAGAACGGAACACAGCAAAGGTGAAAGGCCACAAAAGGCCTGCGGTGAAGAAGAAATAAGGGCAGGGGAAAGGAGAAACAAGGCTGCGATGAAGAAAAGAGAGGAAGGATGGATGCCACAGGGAAAGAGAGGCTTGGGGAAGGCAGCGGATGGCTTGGGAGGACAGAATGAAACCACAACCAAGGCTTGAAGCCTCAAAAATTACTGAAACCCCTGTCAAATTCAAAGAAGAATTTCCAGATCTCGAAATTCTTTTTCAAACAGTCACAAAATTTCTCTGAAGCTTGCCGTTGAATTTGGGAGAATAATAGAGGGTGAATCTTGCCGTCGAGGCCTTGAAATTCACCTACACAAATAAAATTTTAAAAGCTCAAATCCCAAATATATACAAAAAATAGAAAAAATAGACCCCAAAACTCCAGAAACCCTAGCTGCAAACAAGGGTTAGACGCTAAAATTATTTACAAAATCTATTTTACAATATTCACAATAAATTTCAAGCTCTAATTTACTGATCTATATTTATTTGCACAATTAAATTGGAGATAAATGAGTAAAATAAGAGTTTTTTATTTTGAGCCATGGTCAAAGTCTCCGCAAAACCAATCGCTAGATAGATCTTGAAATTTAACACAATGGGCTCTTATGTCTCTGAACTTGGGGGTTGGTTGGTCCAACCGAAGACTTCCCCTCGCGCCCAAGATCTGAATCTTAATTAGATCTTTACACACTTAAAATTAACTTTTTAGCTTCGAAAGGGACCAGATACATGTAAAAACCCTCGCGATCTAAAGATACCTGCTAGATCTATCAAGTTAAAACATTTTTCTAAAACCCAATAACTAATGCAAGGTACTTGTGCAAATAGGTAATCCAATCGATGGCTAACGAAACGAAAAACTTACCAAATTTAATTCAATAGAACATTTAGGCACATGATTTAGAAAAATATTATCAGTAGACAGAAGAGGAACACCACCATGAATAAACCCCAAAGTCTTCTTTATTAATTCCAGAAAAATATTATAGTAGCAGAACTTGACTCAAAGTTTTCTCAAAAAATTTCGGTAACTTGAAAAGCAAATGAATTCTAATTTATAGATAAATCCTCCAAGTAGAAAATAACAGCTAATTGGCTTGATCCCCATCAAAAGTAATATTGACCGTTGATAGATATTTGATCATCTTTTAATCATCACCGTCGAAAATATTTATTTTTTCAGGAATTTTCGGAGTTCTCATTTAACCCATTTTTTATTAGCTCAAAAATAATTATTTTGAGCTAATTTCCTCAAAATTTTGACTTTGATTTAACCACCAAGGCCCAAGGGTCCATTTTTTCTTGAAATTTCCAATATTCCCTTGGTGGGGGACTTCCAAAAATTAATTTCTTTAAAACCCACGAATTTTTCCACTTGGAGAAATTATTTTCTCTAGGATTTTAATTTTGACTCTAATTAATTAAATTTATGGCTTAGGATTTTAACTTATTTTTGCCAGAAAATTTAAATAATTGACACTAGAGAGAATTAATAATTTTTCCACCCTCTAATATTTTAGCCATGGTGTCTAAATGTGAGGGACCATGCACCAAAATATTTTTTATATCAAGATATTACAATTTCAACCTTCAAAGGGGGAACACCTATTTTTACAGACCCACAATTTATTACCCAATTCTGTGACTCAATATGATCCAGTAGACCAAGTGATTTGTAATAAAATAATTTAGTCAATTAGCTTAAATTATTCCCAAATCACTTTTATAAAAGACTCGACTAAAACACTAGGACTCACCTAAGAGCTTGATGATAAATTCCACCCTAGCTTTGGGGTGAGGTTGGAGGGAAAACTCTAACGATCATCTGTGTTTAGAAACACAGATTAATCAGTGAGACAAAAACCTCCTAGGATGAAATTCGTCGCCAAAATAGTAGGCTTACCTAGGTTGTCACATACATATATGGTCTTACTAGCATCATTTACATTAAAATTTTGTAGAAAGGGTTTACAACTCTGACAAACTGACAACAGATGATGATGAATCCAGGATGATCTGAATGCTCGAGCATGATGGAATTCCTTTGCAAAAAAGTGTACTGCTATAGGGTAGTTGACACCGAGTGGTCAACAAGCTAGATGTACCACCATCTTCGCCACTTGAGCCAGCCATTATGCTCCCTCGCCCATCTGTTATGGTTGTATGTTTGAAGGTGGGCCTTCCAACCCTAACGGTATAGCCTTTCATTACGTAGCTGGGTATTTTGGCTTATTTATCATGGACACTTTTGGAAATGGATTAGATGGGGAATTCGGCGGAAAGAATGGGCTTGGTTTGTACTCTTGTCTCCTCTCTCCAACTTGGTGGTTAACCTTGTATCCTAGTCCTGTGGGATCTCCTTTATTGGATACTAGCTTTAGGACTAAGGAATGGCACTACATGGGAAATCTTGATTTTGGTTGTGCGGTCCCATTTCCCAACACCACATACATCACTCCCCTCCGCTCATTATAACTCCTTTCACAATATTTCCCATCCAGGTCCACATTTGTCCATTGGATCTGCTACCAGTCAAACTAGCAAGGGGTCCTAGAGGGACACTTGTTAGGTCAAGAGCAACAATGAAGCTAAAGCCCATTGTCACCACAGCTAAAGCTTCCTACTCTTTACGGACTTTCACCAATGGGAGGAGACCCGATATGTAGAAAATCACTTATGAAGGATAAATCAACTAAGATGGACGTGAAGTGATCTCTAGGAACCTTTTCTAAGGGAGACTCAAGAAAGGGACTTGCTTGCTTCTTAAGCAAGGTACAAAGCATTCTAGGAAAAGGGGATGAGGATTTAAGGGCTAGGTTTAAGGAGTGTGAATTGTAAAGGAGCTTCCCAATCTCTAAAATCCTTAAGAAACTTGGTTTCCCAAATGGCTTTTGAAGAATTAATTTTTGATGAGGTATGGGACCACACGGGACCAAGTGGACCCAAGCTAGGTCAAGAGCAGAGAATTTAGCAACCAATAATGAACTTGACCTAAACAGGGAGGAGAAGGGATCAAAGAAATCATTTTCACTTAAAGGTGCAAAATGATCCCTATGAGGAACTAGCTTAGGGAAATTTAGGGAAAAAACCAATCTTGAGGCTAGGGCTAGGGAGATCTCACAACCTCATCGTCGAAATTTCTTCAAATTTGGAGGGGGCCTAGGATACACACCAGTGCAGTAGAGGCCAAGAGATCGAAGTTTTTCTATGGGTAGTTTGTCGGGAAAACGATACCTTAGGAGCGCTAATGTGGCTAAACATAGAATAAAGGAGAGATGAAGAAAAATGGTTCTTGAAGTGATCACCTCATGGTAGACCAATGCCTAATCCTTTGAGGAGATTGGAGTGAAGAAGAATATGAGAATGGACTTCGTTTCTAAGTCAACGAGGCTTCAAGATCAACTTCGCTTGTCATGAGGGCAAAGGAGAGTGACCTTGAAAGCTTTTATACTTCGTTTTGCAAGATGAGATGGCTTATCAAGATAAATTCAACCAAAGAATTATCCCTAGGAAAATTCGTTCAACCTACATGGCCCATACATAGAGAGATGTTATATACAAACATAATTCCACAATTTCGCAGTAAATGCATGCAGCGATTAGCCCTAGTATAGAGAAAATCCCATCATCAATGCAAGTGACAAAGTAAAAAAATGAATAGTGTTAAATTTTGTACTTACATGTAAGAGAATATATCCAACCATCAACAAATTGCCAATCAAGAAGCTCCAAGACAAGAAGAGATAATTCAAACATCAAAATTCATCCATGCTAAAAAAATTCATCCACCAAGAAGGGATAGCAAAAATCTCTAAAGAGACACAAGTTCAAACCAAGTGATGATGAGAAATGAACTCTCGCTATTTGTATTTATACACTCCTAATGAGTTTGATTTAGCTACTTAGGCCTACATTAGCCCCTAAATAAAAATAATGTGCAAATAACTAACCTTTGGTGACAAGCCCACCAAACTGCTCATAAACAAAATAACAAGCATCTCAAGAGGCCGAATGATCAATAATACATGTCGTTGGGCTCTATAAGAAACCTGATGAAGTCCATAAGTGCCATAATGATGAATAGGACTGCCAAAAGTAATGGACAAGGGGTTCGCCCCTTGTTCTCCGCATAATAAGCCTATGGTGCTCCCAATGAGTGTGAGGGCACACAAGTGACCTCACGGGTCTCCAATTAAGTCAAACATATATGTAGACCATTTGTAAGGGCTCAGATAATGGTGTAAGTGATGCCACATCAGCATATAAGAACTGGGTCATCTGCCAAGTGCCTGGTACAACTGTGGGGTTGGTTGGGCAAAGGTGAACCAGGTGCATCTTCCTCGTCCAATAGGTGAATGTTGAGCAATCTTTGAACATCTCTGGGGATCCATGGAGTATTTTCTACAGCTGTGGAGGCTCATGGCTCTCAACACACACCCTACATGTGCCAATGTAGGCAGGTTAGGACCCCGTAAAAGGAGAACAAACCCAAAATGGAGACCACCTGCAATCCTACATAAGATTCAATGCATCCCCAAGCCTTTCAGTACAACAAGTCGTCAAGGAAATCGAGTAAAAGATCTTACAAACATGGACAACGGGTGGGCACTTCATAATGGCATGCCCTTCCATAGTGGGCTTTGGCATGTACTAATGTCTCCAAGCTCCAAATGGAATTAACCAAGTATCCTATTATGTGGATTCTACTAATAAAGGGGATTGTATGTCCAAGGTACATCTTTTAAAGGGTGGTGGCATGTGATAAAGAGATGAATGGAGTAGGGAGCTAATAAAAGGGAAGCCCACACTTGGGTATATAACATATAGGAGGGAGCAATCATGGTACATGAAGTGCCCTGGCTTTGATTTCCACCCTTATTTATATGCCTTTTACGTTTTATGATTTTTCTTTAGTTGACTGCTTGGGGCTTGTTGTCGCACAGATTGTCATGACAACGTTCAGACCAGGGGTTGTCACCCTGATCCCCGATCTCTCTGTTTAAGCCGTCCCCTGAGCCTAAGGGGGGTAGACACTATGGGATGAATAAAGACCAATTGTGGACCAGTTGGGTTAGGAGACACAACAAGGCGATTTAGCACCTGATTGATTTTTGGAAATTAAAGTACCAGTGCCTTATCGAGTTAATGATTAAATGATTATTTATTGAATGCTGCAGAAGTATAAACCATGTAAAAACAATCATTTACCATTAAATAACCCAAGTGATGTAAGATATTCGATAAACGCACAATGCTTTAACAATGATTCAGCGATTAAATTTCTAAAGATTGAAAACATTAAAGAACCATATAATTTAAATGCTAATCAATTACCACTTTCATATAGCTAACTTTAAATAAACATTTAAGTGCATTTAACTATAGAAAAGTGGAACATGAAAACCACCAAAAATGAATTTTCAATTTTTTGTTAAGCTTTTTCAAATGTTTAATTTTTAAATATTTTTTTATGATTCTAAGCTAAAAAAAAACCAAAATAGAACAAAATCCTAAATTAAAATCTAATCTAAAACCATAAAGGAACTTTTTTTAACCTTTTTTGTTTTTATAATTTTTTTTTAATTTTCATATAAAGTCCTAAGTTTAAATATACATATAACCTAAACAAAATGAAAATTAATATCTAAACTAAAGCCTAACTATAAAATCTAAACTAAATATAGGTAAATGTGAAGCTAACAGCTAAGCTAACCTAAATCATATAAACATAAAAAAGAAATTTAAAATCGAAATTTTTGCTTTTTGTGATTTTGATTTATTAAAAAAAACTAAAACGAAACAAAACTTGAACTAACAGCCAATCTAAAAAATGAAAAATGAAAATTGAAATTTTTATTTTTTATTTTTTTATAAAACAAAAAGAAAATAAAGTTTTAATCTAAACTAAAAATCAAAACTAAACAAGAAAAAACCTAAGGACTAAAACTTTTTATGCTTCTTGGCAATTTTTATATTTATAATATATTTTTATGATTTTAAAGTTCTAAATTAAAAAATTTAAATAAAACAAGACTGAAAGGAATAGATCTAAAAGACTAAACTCTAATTCTAAAAAAAAACTAAAATGAAAAATTAAACTAATGCCCAAAGTAAATGAAACTCATAAAAGAAAAACCTACGCATCTCAAAAAAAAATCGAAAACACTTCAAGTTTTTTTTTTGTTGGTTGCGTATACAGGTCTGCATGTGAGAGAAAATCGACGGCTTGGACAGCAGTTCAGTGGTGGAGCGATGGGATGGGGCAGGTGGGACGAGCAGAAATGTGACTGCGTAGGAGGTACGTGCAAGCTGGACAGTGCGTATTTGCAGTGTGAGGAAGCGTGCAGGCAGAGAGAGATGGTGGCTGTGTGCTCTTTTTCTTTTTGGCAGGCACTGGAGCAGCGTGGAAGGAATCTCCAGGAAGTAATGCTGAAGAGAAATGTGGAAATGGAGTTGTGGATCGATGGAAGGCTAGGGAATTATGGTGTGGACTGTAGCAGTTGTTGAAGGGAAATGCATGGTCGCTGAGGATGCCAGACAGAACCGCAGGATGAGGCAGCTGAGTTGATTTTGCAGGTTGAAAAGAGTTACTTAGAAATTGATGCCGGTCTGCGTGGGAAGTTGGACGGATACGCAGAAATCCAGAGAAAGCCAGGGCAGCATGGATGGATTTGACAGTGGAAAGGTTAATGCAACGTGGAGGGGTGGAGGAAGGCAACAAATGGGCAACGGACGGAGGATTTGCAGTAGCGTGGGAGCCAAGGGAGCTGCGTGGGGACTCTTGGTAAATCGATGGGGGAAGGAAAAGCAGATAATGGAACAACTGTGTGGAGATTGGGATTTGATTTGCAGCAGAGTGAGAGGAGTTGTAAACCACAGGACAGCATACGCAAATCAAAATCTTCTCCTAGAAAAATAACCGTACGCAACAGAAAAACTGAAAACCCAAGAAACAGACAAGAGAACTTCCACCAAAACCTCTAAATATTTTCCAGAAATCTTAATAAAAATTTTAACTCGCTCTCCTTCAGATTTCTTGAAACACTCATTAAGAAAAAAAAAAAAAAAAAAAAAAAAAAAAAAAAA
>APFE030526855.1:62098-79132 GCA_000404065.3 Pinus taeda
TCAAGGGGGAAAACCCATTTGACATAGACCCTCATAGACCACCCAGTTCTGCGACCAAATATAATCTAGCAGATCAACACACTAGGATTCCCTTAAGATTCTAATGACAAAATTCATTCCGGCTTTGGAGTTAAGCTAAAGGAAAACTCTGCCGATCATGGATCGGTGAGACAAAAAACCTTCCGAAACGTAGATTATCACTAGAAAATTAGGTCCACCTAGCAATTTACATACATGACTCAGATCTGCTAACATTATTTACAATTTACACATGCAGACTGGGTTTACAACATAACATGATCAGGTCGACGATGACTGTCGAATGGCACGGACACATCGATCAAGCACTATCCCTTTTGCAAAGAAAAGGGGGTGTACTGCCATGGATAGTTGACACGTAGTGGTCAACAGGGCTCAAGGAATAAGAGCATGATGTGTGAAATATAGCAGTGGTTACCCCCTTTAAGGTAGGGTGGTTCATTTCCCACCAGGGGTTGGGACAATCATGGGTTCCTAAAAGATAGAGGCTCATCTAGGGCATGTAGGAACCAGGGTAATGGCCATGATGATGGGGTAGAGCTCATGTATTGGCTTTTGCCCACGTGCTAAATGTGTTTGTTTCGACCATCATTTGCATTTTGAGGTACATTTCCTAGTTGAATGTCGCCAATTATGTTTTTACTTTTCTTTTCAGCTACATCAACCTCAGGGGCATCATTCCACGCCCGACTTGAGGTGTGGGCAAGGGGAAGGGGAAGGCTAAATCTATGTGGACCCACTGGAGGAATGAGGACCCAGGTGGGATAAATGATGAATGGGGTTATAATGAGTGGAAGGGGAGTAATATATGTGGATGAGGGAGCAGGATCACACAACCAAAATCAGGGTTTCCCATGTAGTACCATCCCTAAAGCCCAAGGGTCAGTAAAAGAGATTCCACGGGACTAGGGTCCAAGGTTAACATCCAAAAGAGGTCTAGGGGACAAAAACACAAACCTAGCCAACTCTTTCCGCCGAATCCCCCCATTAATCCATTCCTAGAAGTGTCCATGATAAGCAAACTACAATACTCAATTATCAAATAACAAGGCATATCGTTAGGTTTGGGAGGTCCACCTTCAAACATATAATCATAACAGGTAGGTCAGGGACCGCATGGTTGGCTCAGGTGGTGGAGAAATGGCACAACGAGCTAGTTGGTGGTTGAAAGGGGTTGTTGGCTGCCAGTTGAGGACCATCCTGAAGAAAAAAAATCTCCTAGCGATATCACCCACAAAATGGTGGGTAACATGGTCCAGAGGGAGTTGGCCTCCCCATTGCCTTGTCCACACTTTGGGTCGGGCCTAGAATGATGCCCCAGAGGTTGATGCAGCTAAAAAGAAAGTAAAAAGCATAATTTGGCCACTCTCAACATCAAATGTACCATAAGATGCAAAAGATGTTCGGGACACAAATTTAGCACGTGGGCAAAAGCCAACATGAGCTGTACCTTCTATCATTATGGCAATCACCATGGTTCATAGGGCCCCTATATGAGCAACCTGCATCACTAAGGAACCCATGATTGTCCCAACCCCTGGTGGTTGATGAAATACCTAACCTTAATGGAGTATTCACTACTACATCATTCACATCATGCTCTCATCCCTTGGAGCCCCGAGCAGTGATATAAGAAAAATCAATAAAAGGCAAAAGGCATATGAAAAGGGTGGGAAAACAAAAGTCGGGGTAACTCATGTACCACGATTGCTCCCTCCTACATTCATACACCAAAGTGTAGACTTCCCTCATCATGGCTATCCTTGTAACGTGGCATGTGGCTTGGAGCCTTCCCCTGATGTCCCACTTCGTTCCATCATTATAGCACATGACACTTGCCACATAAGGGATGTAACATGGAATTGTCACTCCCTTAGAGGTTGAAAACACTTAATAGCATCCTTGATTAACCTCCTTCTTGAACTTGGAGACACTTGTACATTATAAAGCTCATTATGGAAGGGCATGTCACTATGAAGTGTCCACGTGGTTCCATGATTTGTAAGCTCATTTACTCAATTCCGCTGATGATTGGTGTACTGGAAGGTGAGGAGATGCATTGGATCTTATACAGTATTGCAAGTGGGTTTTTGTCTTGGGGTTTGGTCTCCCTATGTGAGGTCCAAGCCCTCCAGAGGGTCATATTGGCATTTGTGGGGTGAGCGTAGATAGCCATGGGCCTCCACTATAACAGATAAAAATGCAACATCATGGGATCTGGAAGCTCCACTCAATGCTCACTTGTGTTCCATTTATTTGACGATGATGATGCACTGGCCCACCTTGCCCAATCGGCTACATGCTTGCACCACACACTTGGCAATTTTTCCAGGGCCCAGAGGACGATGTGTCTCACCATGGTAGACAAAGGGAGGGCTTTCATCATTGTTCCAGCCCTTACAGATGGGATACAGGCTTGTTCGATCCACTTGGAGACCCATGAGGATGTTTTTGTGCCCCCACAAACACTTGGGAGCACCACAGGTCATTTGCTTGGAGATCAAGGGGCCACCTCCTTCATCACTATTTTTGGAGCCCTTCCATCCATTTTGGCACATGTTGGGCTTCACTAGGCCTTCCAACTGCCCTCCTAGCTATTGTACTATCATTTCGGCCCTCCTGAGAGGCTTATTTTTCATGTTATGGAGCTATTTGGTGCCCTTGTCACCAATTAGGGTGCTATTTTGCACATTAGAGACACTTTTATGGGTTTGTTAGGCTAGTTAGACCGACTAAACTATTAGAGGCTCATATAAATAAAAGTGAGGCCTCATTTGTAACTCATCATTACTTGGATTTGGATCATTGTTTCTTTTGGAATTTCGCCATAGCTATTAAAGGACAAATTGGAGATTCTTTAATGCATTTTGATGTTTGGGTTAATGTTATTCTATTTTGGAGCTTCACTCTTGCAAATGTGATGATGGATATATTTTTTCTACCATGCAAGTTTCTCTTTTATGCGAAATTTTCAATATATGTTTAATGTATGGAATATTGCATCATGATGTTGCTTTTGCTCTAACTTATGCGAAAATATTGAATCACTTTGGTAGTCTTGATCTAATGCATGTGTTATTCATTGGGCAAGAAAAAGTGAATGTTCATAGGGGTTGTCTTTGAAAACCTAACCCTAAAACTCCATTATTTGACAAGTCGAAGTATAAATCCTTGTTGTAGCTGGGTGGTTGCTTCATTAGGGCATGTGAAGCTACAATTAGGCTCCTTAATAGAACAAAACCCTCAATCAATCTCATTCTTGACTCCATTCTCCAAATAGACTAGGCACTGATCCTAGATCCTTGGTGATCACATTAACTTAACAAAATATCATTATTTCACCTCTTTTCTTCCTCTTTTCTTCATCCCCTGAGGATAAGGAGATTTTCTAGGGCTTGGTACCAAATTTTAGGGAGGAGGAATTTTAGAATTCCGTTCAGATAGGTTTCTTCATTTATGTCTCCTCTAGGCATCCTCCAGTTTTGAATGAATTCCGATAGTGGAATTTCAAATAAATTGATGCCCTAGCTATCACACCAAGAGGGAACCCTTGAAGTTCCTTTCACTTAGGGATTTCCTGAAGGTTTGCACTTTGTAGTTCATCATTCAAAACCATTTCTCTAAACTATAGGTGATCATTGGATGAGCCTTTACCACAGTGTATCTCTCAACCCTTAGGCTCTTATATTATTTCTCTCAAGGGGTCTTTCGTGGAAAGTCACCCTAGCTTCTCCCAAAGCTCACACTTTAATTATATTTTTCCAATGAACAAGCCACCCTTGCCTCACTTTGGACCCTAGTATAAAAACATCAATCAGAAGTGAGGGATTTTCGAAGTTTTGATCTTAGGCATTCATCATTTTTTAATATTCCTAAACCCGAGGTCATCCTTCCCTCAATCCTTTCTTAGAGAGCCCATCTTAGGCTTCTAAAACAAGCAACCTATTATCCGAGCCTCTCCTTCGAATGGGCAATGGAAATCACATTGTGCATCGTTATTGACCTCATCATTCAAGTGATTTCTCTATACCAAGACTCCTCCCATCAGTGAAAGTCCATAAAGAGCAGGGGACATTAACTGAGGTGATAGTGGGTCCTTGTCCCATTATTGCCACTTGATCTAGTAGTAGTCATGTTGACCACTAGAGTGGCACCTGAAGATTTTTTTAAGAATCCATGCTCAAGGATGTACCAAAGGCTGCTTGTACCATCAGAGATTATCATATCACTAGAGTTTTTCAACTCTACTTCTTCTTATCTTCTATTGTACCCTGATTCCATAAGCCCTACGGGGATGATGTAAAGTGATGCTAGTATGATGTGTTTGAGTCATGTAACAGGCCTAGGTAACTTGGGACCTTGTCATCAAGTGAGTCTACTCTAGGAGGTTTTTTTCACTTGGTTAATTATCATTTTCCTCCAAAAATTTAATAATTAATTGAGTTTTTCCTCCTAACACACCCCCAAAGCCAGAGTATGGCTTGAAGGTGCGGCCTTGGGTGAGTCCTAGTGTCTAGAGTCATTGAATATTACCATAATAGATCAATCGTAAAATTTTGTGGAATTCGGTTAGATCTAGGGGGTCATTTTTTAGTTTTTCAAATTTCCCACAGGGTGGAAATTGGAATAAATTCTGAATGTAATATGTAATAACTGATGTCTAAAAAAGTTGTATGGGGTATGTGTACTCAAAATTATACTTCTCACCGTCAACTTTCTACTATGACACACTTTGAAGGGTAAAAATTGTGTTATAGACCCTCAAAATCCACTTTTCCTAAGTTTAGTGGAAAATATAGCAATAAATTAAGCTAGCAATAAAATAAATAGAGAAAAATAAATATCCACACATGCTAAATGATATGCAAATAAGGTGGAAATTCATTAAAAGGTCAAAGTTGAGTTACAAAGTGATGTGGACTCCAAATAAGCCACAAATCAAGCAAATTGAATTTTGTGGAGAAGACAACGAGTTCTAGTGACAAGATCCACAATTTGAGGAAGTTAACTCGAGCTTCAAAGAGATATCATGAGTTGACTTAAGAATGGATTAGAGTTCACATGAGTGAGGTGGAGAGTGGTCTCCTACCACTCCATTTCACTCTCCCACATGTCCTCTCATATAATTTGAACTCCCTCATCAAGGATTGCGTGAGCATCTAAGAAATCGAATTGCCACTTGGGAGATTCTAATTTGCATGAACGAGCATTGGGATGGTCGCCCATTTGTCTTGGGATTGTCACCATTTTCCTTGGGATTGGTTCCCAAACTTCTATATAATAGAGCCATGGGCTCTCACTATGTGAATCTTTTTGTTACTAGCTATTGTGCTTGCAGAAGCGCTGCTATTTTGTACACTTTTCAAGAGTTTCAATAAAAAGACTTTGGGGGTTCATTCATGAGTGTTCTTCCTTTGGAGCATGGTGTATTGTGAGTTTTTGGTATAATCTCTTCTATTTATGCTTTGAGTTATTTCATTTTCCATATACTCTTATAGACTTGATACTGCAAAGCTATCTTGTATTAGCATTTGATTTTGGAATTATGCTCTAGATATTGAAAGTTCTAGTTTATTTTCACATAAATTTCTAGAAGTCTCAATTCATTGTTTACTTATTTAAATCTATATGGACTAATGTATGATTGGAGTATTGTAGAAGAATTATTTTTGTTTGATCAAGCATGAGGGGAAGTCTTTGGGAGACCAACCCACTCTTGAAGCATATTCAAAGGAACTCTCATTTGTTATTTGGATTTTCATAGTTCATCTTACTGAAAAGTGTTCTTGCAGGGATTCATTGGACATAACTTGCATACAAGCAAAACATTTCATAATTTAAATCTTTTCAAATAATGCTTCATTTATTTTATATTAGCTTCTTGAGAGCATTTTCTAAACTAAAATGTAATGTTACCAAGTAGGGATTTAAGTGATATTCTAAACAAATAAACAGTGAAACAACATAAAATTAAAAACATACATTAAACACCCATAAAACACTGTAAATCTAGAACTGCTAAACCATATATTATAAAATCTGTGAGCATACGTACAATATAAATGAAGTGGTGCACCTGGGCTTGTCTTGAGGACAAGCTGGACCAAACCTAGCTGATGGAATAGCTAAGATGATGGTTGTTCAGTTGTTGCACCACTATGCACTACGTTGTCCTAGTGAAACTGCTAATCTGTTGACTTCGACCTGCTGGAAGGTGCCCAAAAACCACCCAGAAATTTTTTTCCTTTCAGCCTTAGATTCCTTGGATAAAACCCAAAAAAACCCAAAAGGGAATTTCTCTGATTTTGTCTTTGGATTTTCAGCCTCCTTGGAGCCCCTCTCCGGCTACTACTACCAAATTCGATTTGCAGGAAACATCCTGCAAATCCACCTGAAAACACCCCTCAAATGTTGGTTTCACCTATGATAACTGATTCCTTGCTCCCCGAATGATCCTTGGCCCTGATGGCTGCTCTCTTAAGCCCCACGAATTTTCTGCTAGAGGCCTCTATACAGTCCCTCTGCCCAGAAATGCGTACTGCTGTAATCACTGACTAGCTAGCAACAAAACTCAGATAAAATGTCCTCACCCCACTACCTTTCCTACTCCCAGAACTCCCAACAAGCTGGGACCTCCCGTCTGGCTCACTTCTCTTCTGCGTGTTTTTGGCTACCTAGAAGTACGCAGTCTCCTCCTCTACGTGGCTGGATGGGTTGTATGTCGACGTTGGAACTCCTGCAATCTCTGTGGAACAGCCTCCCTAGGGCGGGCAAGGATAGTCCCCCGAAGTAGAGGTTGAATCTTCCCTGCGGAAGACTCATGGCTAAACAGCCGCTAGACTCACTAAGCAGTGGAGCATACAAAGGTAAGTTTGTTTGTCAAATTATCATAATGTTGCAAAATGAGAGTTCCTTTCTCTTTTATCACTTTGGGTCCCCTTAGCCTCTTGTGGGCCCCTCCTTCCACTAGTTCGATTTCCCTCCAATGCGTTCCTTTGCCAAGTTCGAATTACTCATGTGGGTGGCCCCCACATTCCACTAGCTGCCAGAAATAAAGTGGAATTGCCTACAGTGCCTAAGTTCTGCGTGTGGGGTCCTCCTCCTAAGCCAAAAATGATGCCAAAATGATGTAGTTGCACCCCGTGACTAATTCATTTGAGAAAGGACATGACAGTCCTCCCCTCCCAAATGTTGCTTGCCCTCAAGCAACCTCAAAGTCGGGTGCTCCAGTGTGCTCACCCTCCCAAGTGGCATCCTCATTCAACAAGTTCTTCCAGCGTACCAAGAACTCCTTGATGGTTCTGCTCCTCAGTCTCCTCTCCTTGCTCTCCAGAATGGCCTCTGGTTCCAACACCAAATGGCCCTCATCGTCCAATAGGGATAGATCAGCTGATGCGGTCACCTGTTGTCCCGGCACCTTCTTCAGGCATGAGACATGAAATACGTTATGGATTCTACTCATTGGAGGTAGCGCTAGCTCATAAGCCACCTCCCCAACCCGCCTAATCACATGGTAGGGCCCATAGAAGCGTGGTTGTAGCTTCTCAGCCCCCTTCTGTTTCAGCGTAGACTGTCTGTAAGGCTGCAATCGGAGGTACACTAGGTCCCCCTCCTCAAAGTGCCTCTCTATCCTATGCCGATCTGCATACAGTTTTTGTTGATTCTACGTTGTCGCAAGATTATCCTTGAGAGATTTGAGGATATCTTGGCTCTCTTGGAGCCAGTGTTTGGCCTTTGGGGCCCGGCTGTCTCTGAAAATAACATCAGCAAAAGTTAGAGCACCATAACCATAGAGGGCACGGAAAAGAGTTATATCGATAGACATGTGGTGCGTGGTGTTGTAGAAGAACTCGCCCAAGTGCAACAACCGAATCCATGTCCTTTGCTAACCTGTCACATTGTTTCTCAGGTATCCCTCCAACCACTAGTTGACCCTCTCCATCTGGTCGTCCGTCTGCGGGTGATAACTGGTGCTAGGAGTGAGCTCCGTCCCAACCATCCTGAAGAGATCCTACCAAAAACCACCCATAAATCTGTTGTCTCTATCGCTCACAATGTTCTTGGGGAGTCCATGTAGTCTGAAAACCTCCCGAAAAAACAACTCGACAACCTGGGCAGTCGTGTATCTAGTGGTGATGGCGAAGAAGTGGGCAAATTTGGTCAGCCTGTCAACCACTACATATATGCAATCCTTCCCCTGTATCGTGGGGAGCCCAATGATGAAATCCATCGAGATACTTTCCCATTTCCCCTCTAGAATGGAAAGTGGTTGTAATAGCCCTGCAGGGTGAGTCAGCTCCCCCTTGTTCCGCTGGAAGGCCTTACACTCCCTTACGTGTTGCAGTACGTCCTCCTTGAGGCCTTTCCACGTGAACCTCTCCCGAACAGCCATGTAAGTCTTCTAGAACCCCTGGTGTCCGGACAGTGGTGAATCGTGAGCTGCCTGGAGTACCCTCTCCCTCTACTGCGAGTTGGGCACCAAGTAAATGCGCCCTTGTAATAGACGACCTCATCCATCACATGGTAACGCTCATCTACATGTGTCCCCTCCATCATCTCACAAGCCTTCATGTCCTTGGAGTACTCTACCAACAGCTGAGCCTTCCAATCCTAGCAGATGCTCATAAGAGATAACCCAGCTGGTCTCCTGGATAGAGCATCGTCCACCACATTGTGCTTGCCCCGCACATACTCAATATAAAAGTCGTAGGCCTGCACCTTGCTAACCCATCTCTGTTGCCTATCATTGAGGCCCTGCTGCCCCATGAAATGTCAAAGACTGTTGTGATCAGTCTTCACTCGGAATCGATTGCCCACCAAGTAGTGGCGGAACTTGGCCAATGCATGCATAATGGCCAGCATCTCCTTGTCATTTATGGAATATGACAGCTCATGCAATAGGAGCTTCTGGCTCTCGAAAGCTATGGGGTGCCCCTCTGACAATACGACTCCAACTCCTACCCCTGATGCATCACACTCCACCGTGAATGGCTGGGAAAAATCCGGGAGTGCCAAAACAGGGCAACTGCTAATCACCTCCTTGAGGCGATCGAAGGCGCTTGTGCTCCCTCAGTCCATGCGAAGGTCCCTTTCTTGGTCAAGTCAGTCAAGGGTGCTGTCAGCTGTGAGAACCCTTTGACAAACGTCCTACAGTAAGTACACATGCCTAAGAAGCCTCTTAGTGTAGTCACGTCTCGAGGTACTGGCCAATCCCGGATGGCCCGGATCTTCTCCTCATGAACCTTCACCCCATTTACTCCAATGATATGCCCGAGATAAAGCACTCTATCAATCCAAACTCGCACTTGGAGAGCTTGGCATAAAACTGTTGCTCCTCCAGAATAAGCAATACCTCCTCAGGGTGTTGGAGGTGCTCCTCCCACGTCCGGCTATAAATCAGGATGTCATAAAAAAATACTAGCACGAGCCTCCTCAGCTACCCCCGAAAGATATGGTTCATGCAACACTGGCATGACCAGAAACTCAAAGTGCCCATAGTGGCACTGGGATACTATCTCCGAGATGTCATGATCCCGAACTTTGATCTGGTGGTACCCCACATGCAGATCGATCTTAGAGAAGTACTTAGCTCCTCTAAGCTAATCAATGCTGGGAATGGGGTACTGGTTCTTGAGGGTCTTCCTGTTAAGGGCTCTGTAGTCGATACACATCCTGGGGGTCCCATCCTTCTTCACCAACACTACAGAAGAAGCGAAAAGGCTGGAACTAGGCATGATGTGACCCAAAGCAAGCAGCTCCTAAATAGCCTTCTCTATCTCGTCCTTATAGGCTTTGGGGTGCCTGTAAGGAGTACTACTGATTGCTTGTATACCCGACTCCATCTCAATGGTGTGCTCAAACACTCTATCTGGTGGTTTCCTTGGTGGAATGTCCCCGAACACTCTTGCGTACCTGTCCAGTACAGCCTATATGTCTGCTGGTGGTGATTGTGCTTGTCCCCCAACCTTTGAGATCCTCAACCCGACTGCCCATGCAATGTTCCCATGTCGAAGATCTGCCTCCATCCTGTGGGCCAAAACTACCTGAGGCAGATAAGGCTGCATGCCTCTCAAGACCACCAGTTTGCCATCTAGCCCCATGAACTCCATCTCAAATTTCCTCCAATCTGTTGTGACTTGCCCAAGGGCATACATCCACTGGACACCCATCACCACGTTGGTGTCTGGCACATCGACCACAAAGAAGTGGTCCGTCATCGAGTAGTTTCCCATAACTATTGTCAAGGAGGGCACGTATCTGGTACACTGGATGGTACAGTCATCTAGCACTAGGATGGAGAACCCCTCAAACTCTGTTGTGGTGAGGCCCCTCCTCTGGACCAGTTGTGCATCTATGAAGTTGTGGGTAGCCCCACTGTCCACTAGTACTGACACCCTCCATTGTTGTACCGTACCTCTGATCCAGAGTGTCAAAAACTTAGGAATCCCGCATAGAGAAGCAAGGACTCCACCTGATGAGGCAAGAGATGCCCCTCCCTGTGGAGGTGGTGGTAGTGGTGGCCCTCTGTCCCCCGAACTCTCTCCATCTGTCCCACCACAATCTTGCTCCACCTCATCCTCCTGGTCACTGTCAGAAAAGAGCTCAATGTAATGTGCTCTACCCACTGTGCACCTATGGCCTGGTGCCAAGGGCTCTCTGCATGTGAAGTATAGCTTCCTCCTCCAGAGGTCCTTTTGTGTCTCCTCATCTAACTGCCCCCTCCCCTGTGTGGTCCTCAGTGGTGGGGCTTTAGTCTCATGCCCCTTCCGTGGGAAAGGGGTTTGCGCAGGAAATGGCGCTCTGGTCTTGGGGATGGCCCCTACAAATCTCTGGCGCCCACCACTGCTTCCTACATCGTAGAGGGTCTGCATGACTTCACCAGTCCACGCAGAGGCTCAAGCAAGCCCTCAATGAAGGTGTATACCCTCCTGGCCTCGAACAGATCTGGGACCATCACTGACACACGCAGAAAATCAGAAAAATACTGCTTTGGGTTGCCTGCCTGGCGCAGTTGTGTCAGCTCTCTGAAAGATGCCTCCAGATCCCTCAGATCAAATCAGTCCACCACCCTCCTAGTGAAGTCCTCATAAGAAACTATATGTGCATGCCCTAAAGTGGTTAGGCCGTGAAACCACCAGTCATGGGCTTCCCCCTCCAAGTGTGACGCTGCCATCTTAATGGCTTCCTGCTCTGTCATCCGATTGAGTTGAAAGTATGTGTCCATCTTTTGATCCAAAGCCCTGGTTGTGCACTTAGCAATGCCATCAAATGTAGGGAAGTACATCCTCCCTATAGTTCTCTGCAGCTCATAGTTTTGGGTCCCCTGTCCTCCGTACCCCTTTTTCCTCTCACTCTGCTTGAGCTTGCAGTAATCTCTGAATGAGAGGGCTTCTTCGAAATCTCCGTCCATCGCTTGCCACTCTATGAATTAGGCCCCCATCTGGGGAGTGTCTTCCTCCCTTGCTAGTTCAATTTGTGTTGTTGATTTGGGGTAGCATCGGAGGTGCTCTAGCCATGAAAAGTGGTGGAGAGGCTAAAGCACATGAGATCTCCAAGACCCAGAAATGGTTTGGACAGATTGTACCCGGTTTGAGACATTAAAATAACTAATATTTTTAATGGAGTTCCTAAGTCTAAACTTAGGAAAAATAAAATATTAATGGGTATTAATATAAAACTGGGTTAGAAGATTCCAAAAGTCATGGATCAAGCCAAAACTAATCTTAGCCATTGATTAGAGATTTAATCTCGGCCATTGAAGGACCAATGAGAAAAGTATAAAAAGAGGCTTGAGGGTCAGTTGGAAGACACACCAAAGTGATCAGTCATTCTATTCTCTAGAGCAGGGTTTGCTAAGAGAGATAGAATCAGTGATCAGCATTGAGGGGCAGTGAATATATAGTAGAGAAACAGAGTTGGTACCAGAGAGATAGCGCAGAGCCCGAAGAGGTTGACGCAGAAGCAGCCAGGAGAGGCCAGCGTGTGAGACGCAGAGGGTTTAGGGGCTGACGCAGAAGCTCCAGAAGCTGACGCAGAGGCTAGCAGAGCTGACACAAGGCCAAGAGGTAGCGCTGAAAGGATTTCGTAGGAGAGACTGGGTGTTGGTGAGCCGGGTAGGGTGACGCAGCCCCTATCCGAGTGACGCAGAGCAGTGGGAGCTACAATTGTTGTTGTGGGATTGTTCATCTGATGATTATTCAACTAGAATATCTGTCTCTGAGGAGAGGTACTACTGCCGAGGGCATTCTCTATTGGGTGTGCCATTTCTGGCACCCTAGTTGTATTCTAAAAACTGCATAATAATAAAACCCTCTGAATCGCTGCACCAGTTTTCCCGCATTGAGTTTTTCCGGGGACATTGGTCCAAAAATAATGGTGTCACTTGTGTGCTTGTTTTCTTTCAGTTGATGATCTGTAGATGTTGATATTGTACTTGTGTTTATTTTCAGTATTTACATGGTAAATAACTTGTTAAGTAATTAAACAAGTAGAAAGAAATAAACCAAATAGTATAGGAAGAATTTCTAACGGGTTAAACTTAAAAATTCCAACATGGTATCATAACGTGGTTGCAGATCACAGGATAACTGAAGGCATCAGCTAGCAGAGCAGTAGCAGCAGATTTTGTTGTCCCGAGTGATAGAGCTGATCCGTGCAAAAGGCGACAAAGGAAGGAGTGATGCAGAGAGACTGCGTCATCATTCTGGGCCAGAGAAAGGCAGCGCAGAGGCTAAGGGAGGCAGAATTAGGCTCACGCAGAGCCCAGCATAGGCCGGGAGGGCTAGCGCAGTTGGCTAGGGGAGCTGATTTGCTGGTGTCGAGATTGCGCAAAGCCAAGTGGCTCAATCCTTCAGTTGCTGGGGTATAGGAGGCTGTGAGTAATTTGCGGAGCGAAGCTGGTGGGGTACCGTGGTCAGAACAATACCTAACAGGGCAATACCAAGGAGGAGGGATTTCCATAAGGGAAATCGAGACTCAGAGGGAGTCAAACCGAGAACTTCCAAACGGGAAGTTGAGAGACTCAGCAGGAGTCGAACAAAGGACTTCCAGCAGGGAAGTAGAGAGACTCGGAGGAGTCGGAAGAAGAGCAACATAATGGCCATGAATGGACTGAGAGATCAAGACAGGTTGGACGGAGCATACAACTTTGTGGTCTGGAAGGCCGGGATCTTGTCCATTCTAGACAGATATCGCATCAAGGACTTTGCCTTGAAAACAATAGCGATCCCAGTTGACCCAACTGAAAATAAGAAGTACGAGGAGGCAATGACCAAGGCGAAGTACATCATCCTTGATGGGGTCAAGGATCATGTGGTGCCGCATATTGCCGAGAAGGACACAACAAATGAGATGTGGGATGCCCTGAAGAAATTGTACCAGCATACTTCCGTGCAGAGGAAGATTTTACTTCAAGATGCAGAAGGGAGAGTAGATAGATGTCTTTCTCAATCGATTGAAGGAGATCCGTGACCAGCTAACTTCCATAGGGGCCATGCCGGATCAGGGATTAATGGTGAGGACCGCATTGAACGCAGTCTCTGAGAATTGGAAGGTATTTGTCCAGGGCATACTGGGCAGGTCAAGCCTTCCAGATTGGGAGGAACTATGGGCGGCTCTTCGTCAAGAAGAGATCAGACTGGTGACCAAGGTGGGGAATAGTGGAAAAGGGGTCAGAATCAAGGAGGAAGAAGAGGATGCGGCTCTAGCATCTACGGGAAAGCAAGAGAAGAGAAAGAAGGACCTCTCCAAAGTCAAATGCTTCCATTGTGGGGAACTGGGTCATTTTGCGAACCAGTGTCCTAGGAATAAGAGTAATGGAGAGGCTTCTGAAACCAAGGCAGCCCCAGCGAGGGCGGAGAAAGAAGTCGAGGAGGATGATGATTGTGCCATGAGTGCTCATGTGCCACTTGAGAAGAAGTGGTGAGACATCGAGCTGTAGTCAGACGGACTACAGGCGATGAGGGGCAGGATCCTTGAGGTACCCAACCTCTTGGATTACACCTTGCTACGGGAGCCCTGAAGAGGAGTAACAGGATTGGCGGATGTCGGTAGGGACGGATGCAGATGGAGCGACAGAAAGTGCTACAGTGTAGGAGTCCCGGGACAACGCAAGGCTAGCAGGCTGCAACAATGCGAGAGGCACGGGAGTGTTGCAACGATGCATGATGGAACAAAGAGGTTTGCAACGGTGCGAGATGCAAGGAGTTGTTGCAGCAGTGTAGAGGTTAGTAGAGGGAGCACTTGTTAGCGGCAAAGGGAGCTTCAGCATCGGGAGTGTTTCTAGCCTGACAAGGATGTCAGTAGTTGGGTGGATCAGTTACTTACTTCTCAGTAATTGAGTTGCAGCACAGTAGTGGCTAGCAGTAGCACGATGCAGCATGATGAGAGGGGGTTGCAGTGCAGATGCAGTGTTGGGAGAAAGGACCAGCAGCAGCATGGATGCAGAGGGAGCTGTCGTACGGATGCAGCAGCAATAGTGGCAGGGCCATGGGCAGCAGTATAGGATGCAGCAATGTAGAGGATGTTGGGCAGGGAGGCCTAGCATCAGCATAGTTACCAGTGCCAGATAATCAGAGTGATGCTCAATGAGGAGTATTACTAGAGCACAGTCCTCGTTAAGAGGGAGTGTTGATTTGGGGTAGCATCAGAGGCGCTCTAGCCATGAAAATTGGTGGAGAGGCTAAAGCACATGAAATCTCCAAGAACCAGAAATGGTTTGGACAGATTGTATCCGGCTTGAGACATATTAAAATAATTGATATTTTTAATGGAGTTCCTAAGTCTAAACTTAGAAAAAAATAAAATATTAATGGGTATTAATATAAAACAGGGTTAGAAGATTCCAAAAGTCATGGATCAAGCCAAATCTAATCTTAGCCGTTGATTAGAGATTTAATCTCGGTCGTTGAAGGACCAACAAGAAAAATATAAGAAGAGGCTTGAGGGTTAGTTGGAAGACACACCAAAGTGATCAGTCATTCTATTCTCTAGAGCGAGGTTTGCTAAGAGAGATAGAATCAGTGATTAGCAGCGAGAGGCAGTGAATACATAAAAGAGAGACAGAGTTGGTACCAGAGAGACAGCGCAAAGCCTAGAGAAGTTGACGCAGAGGCAACTGGGTGGTACGCAGAGGTAGCCAAGAGTTGCGCAAAGTTAGGAGAGGCCAACGTGTGAGACGCAAAGGGTCTAGGGGCTGATGCAGAAGCTCCAGAAGCTGACAAAGAAGCTCCAAAAGCTGACGCAGAGGCTAGCAGAGCTGACGCAGGGCCAAGAGGCAATGTTGGAAGGATTTCGTGGGACAGACTGGGTGTTGGTGAGCTGGGTAGGGTGACACAATCCCTATAAGAGTGACGCAAAGCAATGGGAGCTGCAATTGTTGCTGTGGGGTTGTTCATCCGGTGATTATTCAACTGGAATATCTGTCTCCGAGGAGAGGTACTACTGTCGAGGGCATTCTCTGTTGGGTGAACCATTTCTGGCACCCTAGTTGTATTCTGAAAACTGCATAATAATAAAACCCTCTAAATAGCTGCACCGGTTTTCCTGCATTTGGTTTTTCCAGGGACATTGGTCCAAAAATAATGGTGTCACTTGTGTGCTTGTTTTCTTTCATTTGATGATCTGTAGATGTTGATATTGTACTTGTGTTTATTTTCAGTATTTACATGGTAAATAACTTGTTAAGTAATTAAACAAGTAGGAAGAAATAAACCAGATAGTACAAGAAGAATTTCTAATGGGTTAAACTTAGAAATTCCAACATGTGCTATTGGCACGAAAGGGGGTAGTGTAGCCGTAGTGGGCACACTCACTGAAGGGTGCTGCACTGCTAGTGAGGGGCGATCGAAAGGCTGAGAAGCCCTGGAAGTTTATCCACACAAAAACCCTCTAGGTGTGGCTCTGTCTCGGTTTTGTGATTTGATATCCTCCAACATGTCTTTCTTTCCCCTGGCCAAGTCACTCAAAGCCCTCAAGAGGCTATTGAAAGCAGTCTCCTCCCTGCACTTGGGCTCTGTCATTTCCTCCTCTTTGGCCACTGCTTTCCCTCTTTCCTCCGTGTCTAGTGTAATTTCCAGCTCCCTTTCTTTGCTCCTATACCTCTGCCTCCGGTAAGTGATGTTTACCCGATCTTCTCCTCTCATAGGAAACCAACCCCACAGCTGAACCAAGAATTAGGCTCTAATACCACTGTAATGTTCTCAAGTAGGGATTTAAGCGATATTCTAAACAAATAAACAATACAGCAACACAAAATTAGAAACATGCATTAAACACCCATAAAACACTGTAAATCTGGAACTGTTGAATCATATATTATAAAATCTGAGAGCATACGTACAATATAGATGAAGTGGTGCACCTAGGCTTGTCTCAAGGACAAGGTGGAACAAACCCAGGTGATGGAATAGCTGAGATGATGGTTGTTCAGTTGTTGCACCACTCTGCACTGCGTTGTCCCAGTGAAACTGTTGATCTGCTAACTTCGACCTGCTGGAAAGTGCCCAAAAACCACCCAGAAAATTTTGTCCTTTCAGCCTTTAAACTCCTTGAACAAAACCCAAAAAAGCCCAGAATGAAATTTCTCTGATTTTGACTTTGGATTTTTGGCCTCCTTGGAGCCCCTCTCCGGCTACTATTGCCAAATTCAATTTGCGGGAAACAGCCTGCAAATCCACCTGAAAACACCCCTCAAACGTTGGTTCCACATGTGATAATTGATTCCTTGCTCCCTGGACGATCCTTGGCCTTGACGTGGTTAAAACCCTCAAAGAGGGAAGCATTCCATGGCCTGAGCCAACGCGGCCACTTTAGGCGATTTATTAATAAAAGAATGAAAATTTACATAAGCTTCTCTCATGAACGATTACACTACAAATGACCCTCCATGCTCTTTAAATAGAGATCATGGACCAATCGGGTGTTAAGCCACGGATCAAGTGTCAGTAATACCGAGGAGAGAATGAACCGTCGGATTGTAAGTTACAAAAGTACATA
>APFE030526855.1:79316-90615 GCA_000404065.3 Pinus taeda
CTATGTGTCGAAATATCCTAACATCCCCCCTTAAGAACAACTTGGGATAGGATTGAAGGATGTACAAATATGACACAATAGGAGAAGGAAGGAGGCATTAGAGCCTATCCCCCCTTAGTGACAACTTCCTGAACTCCAACCATAAAACAAAGTTTAGTAAACTTCGCCCCTGTGAGAGCCTTTGTAAATATGTCGGCAACTTGATCATCTGTTGAACAATATTGCACTTCAAGAACATGGTCGTGAATGAGCATTTTGATGAAGTGCATGTGCAGTTCAATGTGTTTGCTGCACTGATGTTGGACTAGATCTTTGCATAGTTGAATGGCACTTTGATTATCACACCAAAGTGTAGTCGGATGCTGCTGCTGAAAGCCAAACTCTGTCAGGATCTGACGAAGCCACAGGACTTCCTTACTAGCTTCTACGGCACCACGATACTCTGCTTCTGCTAAGGAAAGAGAAATGGCACTTTGTTTCTTGCAAGCCCATGTAATAGGTCCTAAACCAAGAGTGAACACATAACCTACAGTAGACTTCCGATCATCAAGGTCACTAGCCCAATCAGAATCAGTGAAACCAACCAATAGAGGAGATGCTTCTATGCTGCAATGAATCCCAAACTGAACTGTACCTCGAACATAACAAAATATTCTTTTAGCTACTTTTCAATGACTTTCATGTGGGTTTTGCATAAACCAAGCAATAACGCCAACAACAAAGGAAAGGTCAGGACAAGTATGGGTCAGATATAAAAGTTTTCCTACAAGTTGACAGTATAAGGTAGAATCAACTTCAGGGAAAGTACAAGTGACTGAAAGTTTGGCTCCAGATTGAAAGGGATAAGGGGTTGGCTTACAGTCTTCCATGTGAAAATGGCGTAGAAGATCACATGCATACTTGGACTGGGAAAGGGAAATACCTTCCTTGGATTGCAAGACTTGAAGACCAAGAAAATAATGCAAGTGTCCTAAGTCTGTCATTTCAAACTTCTTTTTAAGGCTGGAACTTCACATGGTTTATAAGGTTGGGATCAGTACCAGTAAGGATAAGATTATCAACATAAAGAACAAGAATGATAAAGAGACTTGCCCACTTTCTTGGTGTAGACAGTATTGTCAGAATGACACCTAGAAAATCCAGTTTCTAAAAGAAAGCTATCGATTTTGGCATACCAAGCCTGAGGGGCTTGCTTGAGACCATAAAGGGATTTCTTAAGCCGACATACAAGGCTGGAGTTTGTTTGTATAAAGCCAGTACGTTGTTCCATATAGATTTCTTCATGCAAGTCCCCATGCAAGAAGGCAGATTTAACATCCATCTAATGGACTTCCCATTTGAAAGAGGCAGCAAGGGAAAGAACAAGGCGAATAAAGTTCATTTTGGCAACAGGGGAGGTAGTGCCAAGGCCTCAAGACAGATCGGTGGTAGGTTCGAGATGGATCTACAAGGTTAAATACGCTACAGACGGCAGTGTGGAAAAATACAAACCCGGGTTTGTGGCTAAGGGGTATGCTCAAAAGGAAGGAATTGACTACGAAGAGACCTTCGCCCCAGTAGCCAGGTATACATCTATCAAAACCGTGATATCTCTTGCAACACAGATGGGATGGGAGATTCATCAAATGGATGTCAAAACACCATTCCTGAACGGGGTGATAGAAGAAGAGGTATACATTGAATAGCTAGAAGGCTTTGAAACACATGAGAAGAAGTCTCATGTATGCAGATTGAAGAAAGCCTTGTATGGGCTGAAACATGCACCTAGAGCGTGGTATGGTCAAATTGATGGCTACTTGCAGAAGATGGGGTTTATCAAGAGTGATGCAGATCCAAATCTCTACTATCTGGTTGTAAAGAATAAGCCTCTAATCGTAGTATTATATGAGGATGATCTCTTCCTGACAGGATCATCCAGCCTCATCGTGGACTGCAAAAAGAATCTAGCAACTGAATTTGACATGAAGGATTTGGGACAGATGCATTATTTCCTGTGGTTGGAAGTGTGGCAGCAAAAGGGGGAGATCTTCCTTGGACAAGGGAGATATGCTACAGAAATTCTGAAGAGATTCAGGATGTAGGATTGTAGACCCATGGCTACTCCAATGATCACTAACTAGAAGAAAATTGATGCATCAGAAGACAAGGATGTTGATCCCACCATATACAGGCAGCTCATAGGATCCCTGATGTATCTGGTCAATACCAGGCCAGACATTTGTTACACTGTCAACACCCTCGGTTAGTTCATGGTGGAACCAAAGTGGGCGCACTAGGCAGCAGCCAAACATGTTCTCAAATATTTATAGGGAATAGCCGATTATGGACCCTTGTACACGAGGAGCAAGGATATCAAATTGAGTGGATTTACTGATACAGATTGGGTAGGAAGTTCAATAGACCGAAAAATTACTTCTGGGTACTGTTTCAACATTGGATCGGGAATGACCTCCTGGTGCAGTAGAAAACAGAAATTCGTAGCTCTGAGCTCAGCTAAAGCAAAATATATGGTTGCAAGCACATCTTCGTGCGAAGCCATATGTCTTAGAAAACTGCTTCTGAACCTATTCAGAAGAAAGATTGAGGCAATCAAGATCATGTGTGATAATCAAAGTTGCATCAAGCTCTCTGAGAATCTAGTATTTCACGATCGGTCAAAGCACATTGATATTCGGTGTGACTTTATCAGAGACTATGTCCAATGAGGCGCTGTACAGTTGAGCTACACTCCTACAGGAGAACAAGTGGCAGACATCCTTACCAAGGCCCTTGGAAGAACAAAGTTTGATTATTTCAAGAAGAAGATGGGGATGATAAAGAACCCATTTCAGTAGCAGAAATGGGTATGATGTTGCAATGCAGTAGCAGTTAGCAGTAGCACGATGCAGCATAATGAGAAGAGGTTGCAGTGCAAATGCAGTGTTGGGAAGAAGGACCAGCAGCAACACGGATGCAGAGGGAGTTGCAGTGCAGATGCAATGTTGGGAAGGACCAGCAGCAGCACGGATGCAGAGGGAGTTGTCGTACGGATACAGCAGTGGCAGTAGCAGAGCCATGGGCAGCAATACAAGATGCAGCAGTGCAGAGGATGTTGGGCGGAGAGGCCTAGCATCAGCACAGGTACCGGTGCCATATAATCAAAGTGATGCTCAGTGTGGAGTATTACTAGAGCACATTCCTCGCTAAGAGGGAGTGTTGATTTGGGGTAGCATCGGATGCGCTATAGCCATGAAAATTGGTGGAGAGGCTAAAGCACATGAGATCTCCAAAACCCAAAAATAGTTTTGGAAAAATCCATCCGGATGAAGAGTTATTAAAATAATTAATATTTTTAATGAGTTCCTAAGTCTAAACTTAGGGAAATAAAAATATTAATGGGTATTAATAAAGATAAGGAAGAGAAACTTCCAAAAGATAAGGATCAAGTCTATTTTAATCTTAGTCGTTGATTAGGGACTAATCTCGGCCATTGATTCATCAATAGGAAAAGTATAAGAGGGGACTTGAGGGTCAGTTGGAGACACACTGAGGGAGACCAGTCAGTTCGATTTCTGGAGCGGGGTTGCTGAGAAATTCGAACTAGAGGTCTAGATTGCAGCAAGAGGTAGCGAGTACGGAGCTGAGAGGCAGGGACAATGCCAAAGGATCAACGCAGAGGTCAGAAAGGCAGAAGCAAAGCCACTTAGAGAGACACAGAGGCAGCAGGACTGCACAGTCACTAAGGGCCTGCGTGGGTGACGCAGAGAGGCCCAGCGCTGACACAGAGAGGCAAATTTCTGACGCAGAGGGTCTGGGAGTTGCGCAGAGGCTAGCAGGTCAGACACTAAGCCTAGGAAAGGTGTCAAAGAATTTATCTCAGTCGGGTGAGCCAGTTTGGCACCCAGTGTACTCAGAAAAGTTGTTTAATAATAAAATCCTCCTTTGCTGCACTGGTTTTCCCAAGTTGGGTTTTTCTAGGGACATTTGTCCAAAAATAATTGTGTTGATGTGTTTGTTTTTGTGCATGTTTTGTTTCTACTCTATGGTGTGATATCTGCAGTAGAGTTTATTTTAATATTTACTAAAGCAATTTCGTAAATAGCTTATTGAAGAATAAGTAGAAAAAATAAATCATTTGCTGCAGTAATAGAATTTTCACAATATAGAGCCTTTTTCAGTCTACAAACTAGATTCTCCTAAATGTATACCTCTTCCTACAAAACTCCATTCAGAAAAGCACTCATCACACCCATCTGGTGAACCTTCCATCCAAATTGTGCCGCCATGGCTATAACAAATAAAATGGTGTTCATCTTTGCTGTAGGAGCAAAGGTCTCCTCATAGTCAATGCCTTCTTGCTAAGAGAACCATTTCGCAACCAACCATGCTGATAGGTTTCATCATGTATCTCGTAAATACCAGACCTAACATTTATTTTGCAGTCAACACCTTGAGCCAGTATATGATGGAGGCCATGCAAGTTCATTGGATTGTCACAAAACATTTTCTCTAGTACTTTAAGGGCACCTTGCATTTGGCTCTGAGGTAGTTAGGTGACAAACAGATGGTGCTACATGGGGTTACAGATTTTAATTAGGTAGTCAGTGCTAGTGATGAGAGGAGTTCTTTAGGGTGTTGCTTCAATTTGGGTTCAAGTATAGTTTCTTGGTTCAACAAGATACAGGCATCAGTGGCATTTAGCTCAAAGACGCACATTACATGACAGCTAGCTCTACTAGTGGTGAAGACATCTGTCTTTGTAATTTATTAGCAAAGTTGACATATCAGAGCTTGGACACTACCATGACTTATTGTGGCAATCAGAGCTGTATCAAACTCTCTGAGAGTCCAGTATTTCATGACCAGTCCAAGCATATTGAGATCAATTACCACTTCATCAAAGACAGGGTCCAGAAGGGAACAGTGGTTCATCAGTGCATTGCTACAAATTAGTTGCAGATATCTTGACAAGCCCCTGACAATGGGGGAGTTTGAGATGCTCAAGGAGAGGTGTGGTAAGGGGAGAACGCTTTCTTCAGAAAGAGGGAGTATTAGCTTTACCTGTGCATAGCTTAAATGGTATTCCACCTTCCTCTTCTAGCAGAGCAGGCAGCAACAGTATACAACATTCCCCCTTAGGCAAAGCCATAAACATTGATTAGGGTACACTAGTATTTATGGAGAAGAGAGAGATAGGGGGTGCATGCAAGCCAAAAGCATGAATTCAACATTTTCAGTGGATTTCTAGTTTTAGATGCTTTTTTTTATATTCAATGATTCAAATTTCAGTTCTGAATCTATTTTTGTTCTATTTAGTTTTGCATGCACACGTTAGAGGGTGTAGCTCCCTAAGTTAGTAGGGGTGCCCATGCATGTGGAGTCCCATCTCAGTGAAGGGCATAGATCTCTAGAAGGGTGCACCTTAATTTTGGCTTGATTATCTATGCAAGCTAGGTGCAGTAGGGTTGCATTTTACACTGCTAGTTAAGGCACTATTGTGGTGTGTCCAGATTCATTGTACCTCTCTTCCTCCTAGTTCATAAAGGAGAAGTGGATGGCACCATTTTGTGGTTTGAGAGTTCTAGTTTTGAGCTGTAACTTAAGCTTTCTGTTTTCAGATTTAATAGAAAATCAATGATGTTGTTTAGACTCTAGAGTGTTCAAATTAGTGTGTATTTTAATTATCAGCAGTGTGCATTTGCAGGTTAAAGTACTCTATAGAAGACATTTTGATTGGTGTTTTCCGTTTTAGTTATCTGTGGTTTTAAGATAATTTCTAAAGTGCAGAATCTGTTCACCATGGTCTGAATTTTGACAATAAAAAGCACCCAACAATAGTCCAACACAACTTAAAATGTGTAGAGATTAGGGTGAGATGTTATAGTATGCATTCCTTGCTGATGTTCTACTTCTCACTGCTTTAAATTTTAGGAACAGCATTGTTCCTTTCATTAATGATAGGGAAAAGTGCTTCAAAGTTATAATGCAATAATTCAAGATCTGGTTTGGTATTGATTTTTATATCTGTTTGGATATAGTTGATATTCGCGGAAGATTCATGTCACTAACCAAATTCCCATCGATATCCCTTTGTAAGGTTTATACACTCCTATTATATAGTCCAACGACACACAAAACCTAATATATGTGTAACTAAAAGTGGCGTTTTATTTCATTCTCAGTAAATGTTCTATCTATGAACTACTATTGAGTTCCTATGGTAAATCATAAGATAACAAGCATACTTTGGACTACACTTGGTGAATAAAATTTTAATCTACTAAAAAAATCTAATGAATATAAATGTGACTTTACATACCAAGAAAATTTCCTTCCACGTCTACAAACGCCAATAAAATGTACCAATACCAAGAAACCTGCATATGCCAAAATATGGATCAAAACCAAGCTACAGTGGCAATTTATTAAGAAACCACATATATAAAATTCTTAACAAGTGCATTATGTTGAAGTTGAAAACAACAATAAATGAAGGAGCACACGCACAAGTGATCAAAAGTGAGTTGACATTGGGAAATATGATGACTTGAGCAGTTGATGTGTTAAAATTCAACCCCTACTGCAGCAAATTTGAATCTACTTCACCTACTTGATTTTTAAATTACATTCATCAAGTTATTCTTCTGAATACTGAAGAAAATTACTTCTGCATCCTACACTAATTAAATATTTGATCTCATGAAACAGAAAACAGAGCAAAGAACAAGATACATAGCACACACTTAATTTTGGACACAATAGTCCCCGGAAAAACCCAATGCGGGAAAACCAATGCAACAGTTCTGAGGGTTTATTATTATGTAGGAGAAATATCTTAATACAATCTAGGATGCTCATCTAGCAATCCTTTATAGAGAAAATACTAGCAGAAAATCTGAGTGAGTTTTACCTCACTTCACCTGGCAGAATTCCCGCTGATCCGGCACAAGACTGGCTAACCCCGACTATTTCTGCACTGACTCTGCGTTGTTGGAAATACTGAGAGGGGGGAAGAATCAGTATTCCTTAGCAATTAGCACTTTTAAATTTTTTCAGAGCATTAGTTAATCTTCAATTATTATTAATGTTTATGTAGTAATAACAGTAAATAAAAGAACACAGTAGGAACAAGAATTTTAGGTGGAAAACCCCCTCCGGGTCAAAAACCACCGAACGCTTTTATAATAAATTCTTTAATCTTCAGCCCCGACTGAAATGAAAGCAACAACTTCCTAGAATTCTAGAAAAGCATTCTTCTCCAGCTCCCATTGGAAGGATGCCCCAACGCCCTGGTTTCTTCAGCAATCAACTGAATGGATGCCCCAACACCCTAGCGAGCCACAACTCGCCCTAGCACCACCCTACCACCTGAAGTGTTCACAGGCTCCAACTTGTAGGCAACTTCATGCACCAACCTAGCACCTCCCTGCCACCCTATAATAACTGAAATGAGACAAGAATGTGGATTCCCATACCAAGGACAACGATCCACAATACAATATGATTTACAATGATTTTGACCGAACACCCAATCACACTATGACTTACAACCCAACCATGACATCATCCCAACAGAGACTCCTATACCTCCCAATAATGCCTTTTCGACTCTAGGCAGATTGAATCTTTTACAATAATGATTCTTCCAATGATGACACTTTTACAAATGACTCTTTTACAACTTTACAATGATGACTCTTGGCCTTGACACTTCTTCACAATATACGGATGGTTGTCATGGCCTCAAAGGATGTCCCGTTGCAATGCTTCTTTTTATTTGATACTTCTGCTCTTGAATTCTTGCTTGAAGTTGTACTTGAATCTTCTTCTACCTACGTGCAAAATTTGCCCGGCAAAACCAATCCCAAAACGATGCGGAACGAGGACTCCTATTATATCGCGCCCTAATGATATATCGCGTCCTAATGATATATCGCGTCCGTCATATCAGGAGTTATGTATCGCAGTGTTTAAGGCCTTGTCACGTTAGAACTCTGATTGTGATAATACTGCGGACCCACTGCTCCATTGTAATAAGCCCTATGGTAATATCGCGTCCGCCGCATCGGAAGATATGTATTGCAAGTTATAAAGGGATGGCACACTATAAACTACGCTTGCGATATTATTGTGGACCCGATGGATTCATTAAAATAGTTTATAATCATATCGCATCCAACAGGGGAATCGACCATTGGCTGTACTATGGGCACGACTTATAAAGACCTCCAAAATGTTGCGATTGCGATTGCGGTAGTATTAATGTATATTGTATGAATATTAAAAAAAAAAGGGGACCTCTCTGATATTTTCTTTAATATGCAACATTATTGTAATTTGGCCTCTCTTCCACATTAACGTGTCCTGTGAGTATTGATGGATTCGAAGAGACAGAGGAAGCCAAAGAGTGAGCGCAGAGGAAGCTGAAAGATCAAGCGAGCATTGAGGAAGCCGAAGCTCAAGCGAGCAAGGAGGAAGCCAAAGGTCAGGCGTATTAGGCATATAAAACAGAGAACAATGAAAGTTTAGTATTGCTGGAGAACTGTAAGAAAGAAAGGAAGCCGAAGTTCTGGCAGAAGTGGAAGGAACAGGAGGACAGAAGTAAGTCATAGGTCCAGCAGGGTTGGGAGCAAAGAATTACAACCAAACAGATCTAGACAATTTATAGCAGAGGGTTGGAGCCCTTGAGGTTGGTGCCTCAGAACTGAAAGGATTGGTGTCCTAGAAGTTGGTGCTCCTAAATTCAAGGTTGGTGCCTTGACAAGACAGAGTTGGTGCTCTGGAGGTTGGAGCCTCACAAAGAGTCCAAGTTGGTGCTTGGAAACTGATTGAAACTATATATATATTGTACTTGATTTATTGCAAAGATCACATTAATAAAAGCATCTATACCTGTTATCTGTTTCTGTGTTCCAAATATAAATGTTTTATTCCTGTTAAAAATAATAATTGAAAAGAAATATTGATTCACCCCCCCAGTATTTCCAACAATGTAGGGTCAGAATCCCAACAGTCATGTCTATTCAACCTCAACGTTTGCATATAAATACAAGGAGCATTCTCCTCATTTGGACAATTCAATTCACTCATCTTCTCTTTCTCTCCCCTACGCATAAAAGGAGCCTCTCTCTCTCTCTCACGTGTGGCTGAAAGGAAGACGTCCTAGGGCAAGAAAGACGCAGAAAGAGAAGGACGTTAGGGCAGTAGGTCATCTCTTTGACCAGCGTTGACCTTCCAGAAGTGCGGATTGGGTGTGGTTGCACAATTTTTGGCATGAAAATCGAGGTGATCTGACCTCTGGTTTGACCGGTGTTGATTGCCCCAGTTTAGGGCTGCAAGTTGACTTCAGAAATCTGCAAATTGATTGAACTTTTGGGGCTATTCAAGCATTATTTCTTCAGGCTGTTCGAGGACAAGTTGACCGGAAATTGACCAAGTATTTTAGAGGTCAATTTCAGTGAATTTGACCAAGTTTGACTTTGCTACTGCTGATATAAAATTACAGAATTCAAATTTTGTACTATTTCTCTCTATTGAACTATTGAAGATAAAAGAAGATTTGATCAAAGGGTTTCCCCGCATTGGGGTTTGTCCCTGGCTAGCCGCCACATCTTGTGTCTCTTGTCTTGGCTTGTTTTCTGTTGATCATTAATGTTCTATCTGCACTTTACTTAATGTATATGTGATTGCTAATCTGCGGCTAATAAGAAGAAAAATAAGTAAATTGCTCTAAGCATAGAACATACCATAATTTAGCAGTTTGTAAACACAGATAATTTGCAGATTTTTTCTCCCAAATATACCTCAAAGCTAGGGTGGAACTCATTAAAGAGGTCTTAGGTGAGTCCTAGTGTTTATCGAGTCTATGTATTTTTCATACTAGATGATATGTCTTGTCGTAAAATTTGGCGAAGTCTCAAGAATCTATGTCTATGAGCATTTCCCCTTCCAAGGGTTGAAATTGCAATATTTGATGTAAAAGTGTGTCTAGGAATAATTTAGTGTGTGGTTACTCATACTTAGACACGATGGCTAAATTATTTTTTTAGATATACTTAGAGGGTGGAAAAATAATTAATCCCCTCTTGAGTCTTTAATTTTAATTTCTGGCAAGAATAAAATTAATATTAAGCAGATATTATCCAAAAAAATAAAATGAAGGGAAAATAAATTACCCTCCAAGTGGAAAATCATCAAAAATTATCAAAATTTCGTGGGTCTAGAAAAAAATAATTTTGTAGGTCCTCCAACAAAGGAGAAGTCTTTTTTTTAGAAAATTAACGTCTATGGACCATGGTGGTTGAGTCAAGGGTCAATTTTCAAGGAAAAAGACTTGGAAATTTTATTTTGGACCAAGACCAAGGCCTTCATCAACAAATACGGTTTTTTTTCAAGATCAAGGGATAGGATTTGATTTTGGCATGGATCAAGAAGAAACTAGTCGTTATGCACCAGGATCAAGTCAAACTAGTTGTTATTTCCACTTGGAGGGGTTATTTCCTCTAATTTTTTCTATATAAGGAAGCAATGAAGCTCCTCATTGTATCGAAGAATGATCTAACTAGATCGAAATTATCTTTGTACTGAACAAGTCTCTGCTGGATTTTGTAATAAAAGCATAAGACTTTGGGGTTCAGTTCGAGGTGTCTCTCACTTGTTGATCTGTGGTATGTGTTGGATGATTTATTTCTGTATGCTTTGAGCTAATATATTGCATGATTATTATTTCAGTTGTTAGTAGTAGGAACATCTATTAGCACAAGTATCTTGCTTTAGGTGTTGGGCTAGAGTAAGCACTCTAGGTCTAGGGGATCTGGCAGGTATCTCCTGGTTTCTAAATCTCTTGCATTAATCGAACCCCATTGATCTAATAATCTATTTTTCGAAGTGCATTGAGCTACAAGTTGCTCCAATCCTTGGAAACCCCAAGTTCACAGACTGTGAGGGGATAACACTTCGTTTGGCTTCAAATTTTAAATCTAACGAATATTTGATGCAGGAGGGTTTTGCCAAAATTTAAAATTTATTCAAATTCTTTCATCTATTTACCTGTGCTATAAAGATTTAATATGTTAATAAGAGCAATTTTATTTTTGTAAATATTGTAAATAGTTTTTTTTCTAACCCTTGTATTTTAAATGAGTGTTGATAACATCGGCGATATTTGAAAATATTGCCATACTTTAAGCAAAACGATATATTGCCAAGAAAATATCGCGATATTTTCAAAAAATCGCGCAACGATGGAAAATATCGCCAAGCACACAGGGGCCAAGCTACAAAAGTGATTTTTGTTGTTTTTTTGTCATTTTGCTTTGTT